>CACVKI010144885.1:11000-21695 GCA_902732785.1 Trichogramma evanescens
TCCGTGGATATGAATATCTTGAGCTATGGTCATAATTTTTAACCGCTCGCCCCGTCAAAAGACTCGTTTTTCATGACCGAATTTAGGGTTGTACGAAAAATGTTGTGCATTTCTTATTTTTCAAACGTAGTTGATCAAAGTAGCGATTTGTCACCTCCGTGTGTGTCACCTCCGTAACCGAAAATAGTCAATTTTAAGCATAAAATTGGACATAGTTTTCGTAAAACAAAATCTCAAGGTCCCAGATTCAATGATTACTCATATTTTATGGTTTAAAAAAGGGTAAACTAGTTCGCGCCGTTCAATGTGAAAAAAAATTTTTCACCATTTTTTCATTTTCCATACCCGAAAAAGCAGACTTCGGGAGAATCAACCACCTACATTTTGGTACGGAAATTTAAATTCTAAGTCAGCCAAACTAAAGATTGAGCGCAAGCAAATATGCGGTATTTAATAGCAGAAGAAAATTTTGATTGTGTTTTCCTCGACTGTTTTGTTAACTAACTGGTATCCTATGTTGAAAAATCGTTGACCGATATCTCCTGAAATTTTTACTGCTTATAGTTCGCATGTGTAAATATAGATGGAACCTCTACCATGTTAAGAATTTAGAGTTTAAGTATATTTATGAATCAAAAAATCGCCAAAAAAAACTTATGGTATATATATATGGCCGATTCTTTGTCAACTCAAACGGTCTAAAAAATGTTTCTATATCTAACACGATAAACATGTTAGACAAGTCAGGAATATCCAAAAAATTTTAAATGATTGGGGCCTTCTATGACCCTTTTTCAGAGGCCCGAAGTTGGCAATTTTTGCATTTTCCCGAAATTTATCAAATATCACAAATATTTCATTAACTTCTAGATCGCTGCAGAGTGACTCAAACGAAAAAGTGCGTGGGAAGTGGGTTATCTGAGTACTCTGAAAGCTTTTACAATAGAAATAATTAGAAAAAAAACGAAAAACTCGAAATCTAATCAAGTATGATCCGGACATTCCTTTCCAAAACTACTACGCCCTATAGATGCTATTAAATAATCTTAGATCCTCAGATGTTACACATGCTAAACAAACTCAAACCTTAATAATAGTTAAATATATCCTTCAAGACCACAAAATTACTTTTAATTTGGTAAACATGTCTTTTAAACATACCAAATTAAAAGTAATTTTGTGTTCTTCATTTAATACATACATACATCATTTAATAGAATTTGTTTTTTAATAGCATTCAATGTGCCATTTGAATTAATATGTATTTACTTTTGAATATCATTTTTAGATATGAAGGAACAATTATGGCTCAATTTTTTGGCCATACTCACTGGGATGAGTTTGAAATATTTTATGATTTGGAAAATTTGAAGAGACCAGTGAATATTGCATACATCGCTCCATCTATAACACCTTGGGAGAACGTTAATCCAGCTTATCGTATTTATTATGTCGAAGGTGATCACCTGAAAACCAATAGGGTACGTTTTTATTCGAACAGCAAAATTGATTGCGTAAATGCTCAACTGCATATTTTTGTAGGCTATCATTGATCACGAAACTTGGAAAATAAATCTTGACGAGGCAAACAGAAATGACAATCCTGTGTGGTACAAAGCATACAGCGCCAAAAAAGCTTATAATATGAAAGCTCTTTCACCAAAAGATTGGGATGATCTCTTGACTCGAATGGATTCTAATGATGAACTTTTTGATACGTTTTATATGTAAGAAAAAGTTATATTATTAATTTATAATTTCGATATAACCGAATTATAGCATTATGCTCATTTTGCAGGAATCATTATCGCAATTCACCAGTTAGGCCCAATTGTAACAATGATTGTCGAAAAGAAATTTTATGTAATTTGAGAAGTGCGAGAAGTGAAAGTCGAACAGATTTTTGTAGTTAGTATTAAAAACTTACGAGAACATATTGGAAAAAATATATTCAGGTGAATAAAAAAAACTAAGAAAAATAGGTAGTCAGGCGATCAAGATTTTGTGAATAAATAATGTTTTCCATCTTTTCAGCTAAATGTAAACGAAACCTACATTTTTTTCATTGGTGATATAAAGATTTAGCACTTCAGGACGTTAAAGTGCCAATGTATAATGAAGTCATATTTTTATAAATTGTCAAGTCACTCATAGTCAAGATTTTCTTTTTTTTTAAAGAAACGTTAAGAATTTTTTTTTTAACATGACAAGAGTAAAAGATTAATTTTTTTCTTTTTGAGATCCTCTATGATTATTTCTTCACATCCATTTTCTTATACTTATTTGCCAAACTATATTGCAAAAATCGTGCTTTGAATGAAGTATATTAACTCGTTTGAATAAAAATTTTTTATTTTCTAAAATGAGTAAACATCGTTACAAAGGTGAAGTTAAAACTTGCAATATGAATAATGATTTAAAAAAGAAGCTCTCGCGGTAATTTCGTACGTGAAAAAGAGAATTACTCGTCACTATGCTTCTGTCTGGTATGCGGCGCGAAATACAAAAACTTATACCCATGTAGCAGGGACGGAGTGGCTTTATGACGCTTCAAAGTTGAAAATGGGATTAACCCTTTAACGCCTGAAATGACCATTTTTGGACAACATTTATAGCGATGAATTACACCGACTAAAAATTGTTTAAAAAACTTTTTAGATATCATTTCTTACGTAAAATTTAATGTAATTTTCGAATCTGGGGTCAGAATTTTCAAAAATTTAGTTAATAAAAAGTTATAAACAATTTTGTAAAAAAAAAAAAAAATTTCGTTTAAATCAAATTTCAACACGGAAAGAAGGTTCGCTCGTGCGTCTCACGCATACACGCTTGATTTTTTTCAGAATTTTTGGAACGATTTTTGGATTTATGGATAACACCATTTTTTTCGAAAATCCAAAAATCGCTCAAAAAATTCTGAAATAAATCAGGCTTGTTCTTTGATCAATTCTAAACACTTTTTATTCTACAACTTTTTCTCGTAAAGTTGATGGTTATTGAGTTGAAAATTGTCGAAATCATTTTATGACATACAGGTCTTTGGGAGGCAAATTTATGATCGCCATATTGAATTTCATAATTATAACTATTTTACAATAAAGTATACATGCCATTGACCAAATCGATATGCATGAGACGCACGAGCGAACCTTCTTTCCGTGTTGAAATTTGAGTTAAACGAAATTTCATGTTTTTTTTTTACAAAATTGTTTATAACTTTTTATTAAATAAATTTTTGAAAATTCTGACCCTTGATTCGAAAATTACATTAATTTTTACGTAAGAAATAATATCTGAAAAGTTTTTTAAACAATTTTTAGTCGGTGTAATTCATCGCTATAAATGTTGTCCAAAAATGGTCATTTCAGGCGTTAAAGGGTTAATACAGCACATAGTTAATGAGCTGTGGCTGGTCCAAGCAGAAGAGTCAAATTTATTACAATGAATTTCACTGTTTTTGGGAAAAAAGAAAGCTCGCATTGAAAGAATTTACGCCCTGCTTATAAATTTCAATCAAAAACTTTATTGAAATCTCAAAACTTAATTGAGAATTCATGTGAAAAACTGAAATAAAGTAGAAAAAAAAGTTTTCTTGGATTGTCTAGTTATGCATTTTGTCTGGGCAACTGTGAGAAATGATGCCTGAAAAGTGTAATCTATTGGAAGATGTATGTTAGTGAAAAAGATAATTTATTCATTTTACACTTTTCAAAAAAGTGGAATTCATGAAGGTTACTTTTTTTAAAAAGTGTAACTGATTTAATTTACATTTTTCATCGATGTATCTCTTCTGAAAGAGTATTTTGCGCATACGACCCTTTGGTAAGGATATAATTAACACTTTTGGGCTTAAAGGGATATTACCATGGAAAATAAAAAAAAAATCGATTATTTTTACATAAAAACGTTCTTTAAAATCATAAAAATATTCTGTTAAAATCTTAGAACGAAATGTGTAAAGGAAAAAAAGTTATGGACAATTATGCGAAGCGGATAGGTGCTCGATATGTACAAAACAAAACTTAGAAAGTTTTTCTCGAAACAACTTTTTTCAAATGGTATCAACGATTTCAGAAAAAACTATAAGTCCGATCCTCATGTTTCGAATATCTTTTGAAAATTCTCTAGAACCCTCTAAAAAGTTTGAAAATATTATCCCTAATTTTTTTACGGGGTTGGATCCACCTCCAAAATTGCCTGTTTTTTCAATTTTTCAGAAAAACTCATGCTGAAATCGTAAAAAATATAAACTTTTTAGACGTTCGTCCTGTACAAAAAGTTGTAACGATTAAAAATACATATGAAACACGAGGATCGAACTTATTGCTTTCTCTCAATCGTTGGCACCAGTTGAAACGAGGATTTCAGCTACTTCTGTCTACAGCAGACAAAATGTGTCTCAAGTCCCATAAAAATATTTTCTTTGTAGTTTAATATAAGGAACAATGCCTAAAAAGTTCGGAATTAATCAAATTCATAGATCTTGAGAAAAAACATTTAAATATTAATTTTTTTTACCATTTGCAATGGGAATGTTCCCTTCACGTAAAATATGTTGTCTTCTGACAGCATTCATTCATCACGTACATAATAAAAATGTTCAATCGGTATAATTTATAAACGATGTAGATTTTTTCCGTGGAAGTCTTTATCGGACAATAAAATGACTCGATATCCTTTTAGTTGTTATGATACTGATCATTTGCCGCTTCGAATGTCGTGAGGTATAAGATTACAATCTAGAAACTCAATTTTTTATGAATTTCAATTCATAACGTGAACTTCAAATGATGTTTGTAACACCAGTTATACATGAAAAAATCGTTTGGCCATGCTTCACACTCGAATTATGAAAAAGAAACACACTCGAGTTCTGCTAAGCTCATTTCGTCACTAGCACATAAGCCCGATTCACGTACGAGTCTCGTCGAGCTTGTTTCGGCATTATCGCTGAGTGCGCTTCATGCTCCAGTGCTGCTGAGCTTATATCGTGTCAAAACACTGAGGGAGATTTCGACTTTACCGGGAATTAAATTGCACTCAAGTTTTCTTCAGTATATTTCGACACTCAATCACAATTACTGAATATATTTAACAAAATGTAAAACAAAAAATTTATAAAAATTAAATATAATATGAGGTGACTCTTCCAATAATCAGTCAAATTTCTATTTAATAAATGTCACATTGGACTGGAACTTAAAAAAAGTGATCTATGTATCAACGAAATAGTCTGTGCTTAATTTTATTTGAATTATTTTTTATAGCTCATTTTTAGCAAACTTTACATGACATAACAAGGGCAACTCGTGTCCGGTCTGCCCTCTTGCAGTGGAGGATGACGAGCACGTCTTCTTCCATTGCCCACGATTAACAGTAGAAAGAGAGCAACCCCGCCACCTCACTAATGGGCCCTTGGAGTCCGAGACAGTTATTGTATTCATGCTCGAAAACGAGCGAAACTGAGAAGCAGCGTCCTCCTTCGCCAGCACAGTCATGACAAGACTGAGAAACGACGAGAGGGACCGAAAAAGATTACCGGACAATGCGGTACAATGAAGACGAAACATGTAGACTTACTAACACCAGGATGAGCTCGAACAGCCCTATTATATGGCCTCTCCCCGCGAAATAATTCCTAGCGGAGGTCCCGCGAGAAAAGAACTGGGGCAGGAGAAGAGAGGATAGGTTTTAGTCGGTATTAGTAGAGAGTCACATATCAGCCCACTTAACAACAGTACGTATCGGTACTGCGATACCGAAAGGTCGCATGTTGAATGGATTTCCTTCCTCGTTAAAAAAAAACACACCCACACATACACATTACACATACATACAGACATCAGTCACAAATTCTGTCTAGCTTACAAATATGTAATCGGAATTTACAAGACAAAAAAATTGACAAAAGTTGATTTTGGACCCATCACAGATCTTCCTAGAAGAGGAAGCAATATTTAATAAGAAACTATCATTTGTTTTATAATAAAAAACTTGTATATTCATTAATTGAAATAATCTGTACTTTTTTTAAAAGCTAAAAATTTGTTTTAACTGAATGTTTCGCATTTCTTATGACGCAAATTTTGTACGCTCCGCAACAAAATTATTGCAACAATAATTTTCATTGAAATTTTGTCAATTTTCTATGCTTTTATCAGCGTCAATTTTCATCGCATCGCGTTTTAAGCTATATATATTTTTAATAGGTTTGAGTCAAAATCGAGTTGCCGCAGTCACACCGTAACACCTCAAATGACAGACAACAATTGATCGTTTATAAGTGTACCTGGGATACAATCTTTTTTTTAATTTAAATGTAACATACATCATTGCAAAGTACTCCTTTTGAAGAGTAATTTGAAAAAAAGAAGGTCTCTGCAAGTTTTTTAGCATGGTTTTGAGGATAATGTTTAAAGTACGCAAAATGCCTTGTCTAACGGAAATCTCGTCTGCTCAAATTGTTGATTTTGTATATATTGAGTCAGAGCGGTGTATTTTGTACGCGCGGGGGTATAGGGCACTTGCTTAGTGGGTACTGTCAAAAAATGCGAGTTCTTGTAGTCCAAAATATTGTTATTTGTCTAGCTAACATCGCTCTAATTTAATTTTAATTTAAAAAATGACTATAGTCCAGGTACATGATTAAACGATCCATAGCATTGTACTAAATTTAATGTTAAAAAGAGCCTAATAATTAAAAAAAGATGCAATAACTGCATGATATAAATTTGAAGGATTGATAGTAAATTACGCAATGGGGGCGGGAGGTTGTCGATCTGCACGAGTGTCAAGTTTGCAGCCCGAGCGTAGCGAGGGTTGCATTGACGAGTGCAAGATTGACAACAGCCCCAGTTGCATACACTAATTTTCATAACCACGTGCGGAATGTCGATTTTAAGATTGCCAGCAGTGCGCGAAAGTAGCACTTTCCGCACGCAGTGATGAAAATTGCATTTTAAGCTTTACGCAATTGCAGAAGAATTAGTAATTTTCATACCAGCGGCCCGAAAGTGATTACTTCCCTGTGTATGAAAAATAGTATACAGGCCTATGCCGCAAAAAAAGAAAGCCCCAGAGCATGTGTTTATCGCACGTACGTACATTACACGTACTCTGGGACTTTTCTGTTTTTCGCGGCTTAGGGCAGTAATATACTATTCTAGGTGTTGGTATGAAAACAAATTTAATTCTGTACTTGTGTTTCGGACCTTTTTTTTGTATTCTAACTCGTATATTGAGCCCCTTGATACTGTATATTAATGCAAAAATTCCCCTGACTTCAGCCTACAACTAGGTGCCTGTATGAAGATCCAGGTTGGTTCTAACTGGAAGAGGCTGTTTCTAATCTGGATATTTGTTACTTATTACTCAATCAATAGGGTGCTGGACTCAAATTTAGATGACCACTGTTTCAAGCCCGATCCTGGGGAAAGAAAAATTCTTTTTTCATTTTTTTGAAGTCAAAAAATGTTTATAATTTCTCACAATTGCTCAGAACATCCATTTTTTTTATCGAAAAAGAGGAATAATTTAAATAACACAATGATGTTGAATTAAAATTTTCCACTCACTTTTACAGTATTCATCGAAACTCATTTATTGAAAAAAATTGAATCTGACTTTCGAATCATTAGCGCGCTTTTGAATTGCGTCAAAGTCCCATTAAACTCAGTTCACCAAGTCTTGGTACGACTTATGATGTACTGTGGAGTAGACTTACACTACTTTGCCCATTCTCGACTGTAGAAACTCTCTTCGTGACTAAAAGTCGTGTAATTTAGAGTTTTAACAGACATAATTTGTTTGTTAATTTTATTTGGACAAATCAAGTTCAATTAAAGTGATTTATTGAAATTATAATTTTTAGCAATGATTATGGATAAAGTTTTGCTATTTTGTTTAGTGTTTAGCTTAGATTCAGCTCGAGCCACTGAAAATCATTACGCCTATGCCGTAGTGGAGGTGTGTATATAAAATTATAAACCCGCTCGCACCCTCACGCACACTTACTTTCTCATAAAATTTATCATATGTTCAATGAGCCGCTGATTATTATTTTCAATTTATACTTATTTACGCATATCAATGACTTCAATGTCAAAACTTTTGTGTTTTCTGTTTCGTTTTTTTCAATTCTTTGATTAAAAATGCTGTATTTTAATTATGAATATACGATGTTTATTTCTCCACCGATAATTAGATATTAAATATATCGGTAAAGTTTACTTACGGCAAAAAAGTCATACATCCTACTTTAATTTTTATATGAAGTATTGAAAAAATTTTGTCACGTACTTATTATATCGTTTATACTTCAATTATTGATGTTCACACCATTAAAAAATTTCTGAAAGAATAGTGCAGTAAGTTTTTTAAATCAATTCATGAACGAGACGTTAATAAGAAGAAAAAATATATATTCCTATGAATTAATTGTTTTAGTCGCATATAATTAAACCCATAAAATATTATGTGAATGAAATTCTTAACACAGAGCTGCAGAGGATGTCAATTGAACAGGCTGCCTGACATTAAAAGTTTCATTTTTGAAGATCTTCCGAAATAGTATCCTTTTTGCGTACAGAATTACACTTCTGCAAATATTGTATTATATCGATTTTCCTGAACAACATCAATTGAACTCAGTGAAGGTGTTGAATTCAAGCATATACAAGGAGTACCACCGGAGCTCGTACTTTACAATAATGAAGAAAAGGTTGGAAAAAATAATTCAAATTTTTTATTTACAATTGATATATGTACACTTTTTATAGGAAATGGAACGATTTCAATTAGCACAATTGTCGCGAAAAGAATGCAACGATCTTCTCATTTCAAAGGGTTTCAAAAAGTCTGTACCGGCCGTGAAGGATGAGATCTGAAAAAATTGAGCCTTATAAATGCAATCGAGTTCAATTTTTTTCGAAATAATTATAATTTAAAAAAAATTAAACTTGTTTCAATTGTTCTCGAAACGAAATTTTTACTTTGCACTCTCCTTGATGGTTAAAAATATTCATCCTACATTATAAAGTAAAAACATTAACATTATAATAACACAAATTTGAAAAATGTATAGTAATAATGACCACTTGGTATTATTACAGGTAAAGTAACGTTAATAGACTATTTATCAATTAAATTTGTGATACACGTACATAATATCGTATGTAAATTATACAATGATGCACGCATTTTGTCCTTTCTTTCTTCTCTAAGTACCTTGAAATAGCGCATTTTCGAATTATATGTAACAATTAATTAAAGTTACTTACTATTTATAATTGTAAGTATAATCACATTTATGAATATTATTTTAATTATTGCAACAAAAGATTGATTATCATCAGGTTACTATAGTACAGTTTCTATTCATCTACAAAAAAACTGATTTTATATTCATTTAACTAATTACCTGTTTATGTGCTAAAGCCCAAATATTTTAAAAATTTTCTTAAGTTTTTATTTATATTTTTGTTTTAGTATTTTTAGTAGTAGTAGTAGTAGTAGTAGTAGTAATAGTAGTAGTTTTTGTTTCTATTTTTGTCAGAAAAATAAGAATTATGCGATTGCATTCAAATTTGAAAGTACATTCGATAAATGTTATCACGCAAATAATTTTTCATCGCATACATTTTGTTGGTGAAAAAAAATGATTGTAATAGTATTATTAGCCGTAATGAGAGGGTGAGCGTAGCAATTTTTGATTTATCTAAAATTTGTAAAAACTCGCCCTCCTAAATGGAGCTGCAATCTGTGATAAAACCACTAGTAAGCCCGAGTATTTAACGATACAATTTGTTTCTCCACGGTCAATGTCTATGTGAGCTCTTATACTTATGTTGAATATGTTAGTTGCAAGTGGAAATATCAATAATATGGTAATACAACGAAAACAAATTCTAAATTGTTAGATTTAACTATAAAATGCTTATAATTTCATACAGGAAACAATATTTCACAATGTTTTTCAATATTATAGTGAAAGAATATCAAACATAACTTGTCAAAATTGAATTACATACGTACTATACTTAATAGTATCAGCTTCGCTATAATAAATTAAAGAGTTATCGAATCCAAAGTTTAAATAAAATTTTTTAAACCAATTATTCCAACGACCAATTCCAACAAACCAATCAGACCAATTTTGTGTTCTTTAAGGCTATATAACTTTTTATGGGGTTTATTACTTTTTTACTCAAGCTACAATATAAAACTTGTAAGATCTTGAGTCGCGTATAAAACTACATTTTTTTTGTTTTTCAGTTTCCTGCATTTTACCCATGCTAGACAGCGTTAAGCCAAAAAAGTAATTATATAGCCTTAAAGAACATTCAAGTATCATGTCAACTGGTCTATGAAAATGACAGATTTAATGCTTTAATTCTCAGTGAAACTTCAAACAGCTGTATCTTCGGTTCTAGAGGACTTAGAAAGTTTTTACATATACCAAATTAAAGGTAATTTTGTGCTCTTTGAGTTTATGTACTTATGTTTGAGGTTTGAGTTAGCCTAGCATGTGTAACATGTAAAGATCTAAGGCTATACTCTGTTTTTTTGCTCGTTTTTTGATACATATTAGCGTCTCCAGAGTGTAATAATGCTCAAACCATTATAAAAATGTACAAGGTAGTAGTTGACATGTTTAGGAAGCTTCTTAAATAGTTTAGGAAAGGAAAGTCCGGATCA
>CACVKI010144887.1:0-49297 GCA_902732785.1 Trichogramma evanescens
AAACCGACAAAAATTTTAAAACGGTAACATTTGTACTTATAAACTAAAACTTAAAACTAAAACACAAAAACCAAACATTATGCCTGACAAACAATAAGTGATATTTACACAAAATAAGACACAATTCAACAGATTAAGATAATTATAGCCATATGGACAAAATTTTTACAAAATTTTTTAATTTAGATTTAAGAGTAATATATCCAACCACTTTATCCTTAAATTCAGAGGGCAATTCATTGAAACACTTAACAGCACAATACATATATGTCCTGTGTCCAATCTCTGTACTATAATGCGGGAGTTGTATACTTCTATTCCGAGTATTAGCAGGTCTATTCTCATATTCACTCCTTAAGTCACCGTATCGACGCAGTAGTGATGCCTGGGCGAACGCACGAAACGGGAGTGTGTCTATCGCATACACGAAATTAATTTTCAAGTCGATTTGGCAGCTCTCGGCCAGTAGCAGACCTTCTTCGTCCATCGGATTTTCCACAAAACGCGCCGCACTGCACACGCAGTGGAAGAGAGAGAGAGACGCACTTTAAACTGCATCAATCTCCATAAAAATCGACGTTTTCTCGCGCTCGCACTCTCCACACACACACACACGTAGTTTGTTGCAAGCAGCAGCAGCAATTCTATTTATAAGCACCACCCCGCGCGTACACGCGTATACGTACATGCACGCGCGCCTGTGTACGTAGAAGGTACTCGAGGCTGCTGCGCCACGAGCCGCTTCGTCGAGAGCCTCTTCTCGCGCGCACGAGCTATATCGTAGTTACTTACTCCATATCGACGTATAACACGCATTTTTACGATAGCGCGAAGAAAAAAGGGCGACAATTAAAATTAACGACTCTGAAAGTTGCGCGCGCGCGCGCGGCCGAGACGTTGGAGAGCATGTGAACACGCGTGATTTATTTTCAGATAAGCGACACAAGTCATATTATACTCGAGCGAGTCTTTGCTCAGCTCCTCGAGACTTGAGCGCGTTCAACGGATATAAGTTTACATTACACTGAACTTTGCCATTGAGTTTCCGAGAGAGAGTGTGTGAGAGAGAGAGAGACGAGTTTCAATTATTTATGAGCGCAGTGCCGAGCCACTACCCCGAGTAGTATGAAAAATATTTGCTCGTTTTTCGCGCGCGCGCGTTATTTTTCTGCACATTTTTCCAGGAGATATAGCACAATTTTGCCAATACAAACACATGCACGATGCAGTCGCCGCGTCTGTCTCGCATTTTTCGCGCGCGATGTTTTTTCGCCGCTCGACCGATGTTTTCTTGCAAAAGTGTATGAGAGAGAGAGAGAGAGAGAGAGAGAGAGAGAGCCAAAGTGTGAGAGCTAAGAAAAAAAACCAACCGCGCTTATGCATTCCTACGGCGGATATGTCACCGGCCAAGAATTGATAAGAGAAAAATATCGAATTTAAATTTACATTATAAATATATGTGTGTGAAAAAAGTGACTTATCATTGTTCGATTAGTCAGCGCTCGGTCTGCGTGCGAGCTCGCGCGGTGGATCGCGCGAATTTCGAGAGCTCTATCGAGGCGTGTGCATCGCGTTGCTATCAACAGCTCCGCGACAGGACGACCTATTCCCGTATACAACGATGAGATATTTGTTGTTCCCGCGCTTTGGAACAATATTTTTAGTCTCGTCGAGAACAAAAATCTTCCGCATCTGCGATCGATAGACTCGTCATCGTCGTCGTCGTCGCGAGCTTGCACAGCAGTAGCAGCAGCGCAGCCTTCGATCGATTTTATATATAAAATATATTTGCGAGCAGCAGCAGATGACGACGACGTATACGCTCGACGCGAGACGAGACAACACATGCTGCCGCTGCTGCAGTCCTGCTGGCGGCAGCGGCAATTCACAATAAGTGCACAACAAATGTTTACGATAGATCGTGTCGCGAAGCGCGCGGCTGCCGACGCCGCGAGCTCGTTAAAATATCGACTACGCGCGCGAGTGAGCGAGCGATCGAAAGGTCAACGGTTTCGCGGCGCTCGCGAGCCGTGCATGCAGCAGCGGAGGCTATTTTTAAAACGCACATACACACACACACACACACACATGCATGCACACATATATACAGAGACACGTACTTACGCGGTGCATAGCGTAAATATATATATATATACGAACTTACACACGCAGGAGGAAAATTTATTCCGATCGGATAATAAGAAGATAAATGAATGACACGCTTGTAAACACGGACTGCTGCGGTGCAGGCTCGCGGATTCTACGACTGTATATACTGCACTATGCTACTACTATATTATAAGCGAAAGGGACGACGGAGACGACGACGACACATTTTCTGCTGTGCTGCAGCTTTTCAGCGCGCGAGAATATAATATAATATCGAATTACGTGTGCAGGGCGAGCTCTATATCGCCGGGGGTAAATATTATATATAAGGCACTGGTGGTACGGATCGCTCGAGTTTTTCTCGAGCAAACATTTGAGAGAGAGAGAAAATCTCGAGACAATATGACTTTTCCGCACCAGCCTGGCCTAGTCAATATATAACGGCAGTGTGAAAATATATAGAGAAAAAAATATTATATTTACGCGCCGATGCTTATAACGTAGGCGCGTCGCGTGGTGCAAGTATCTATATACGTATATAGATGAACGCTTAAATCCATTATCATTCGGGAGACGTACCTCTTCGACATTTGTTCAACAATCGACACAATGAGTCATTTATGCTGATTCTCTTCGGTATTTTTTTTTCTTCAACTGCGCAGCGCTTAAACGAGCGCGGGGACACATTTTTCGCTCGACTCTCTCTATAATATGCACGCATACAGCAGCGGCCGGGCTCGGTATAACGCACACATCGATATGTCGTAATAAGTGGCTCGTTATCAATAATACCCGAGCGCGAGCCAGCAAGAAAACCTACGTGTCCTATACACGATAGCGACGCGCGTATTATATAGTACATTTGCGAATACGTCGAGGCAGCGGCGGCAACTCGTCATAATTCACCTGTCTCTGGGCCAAGGATTTACGACGCGCAATTAAATTGAACTGCCTAACGGCACACAAATCATAGCAGTTGCTGCGTGCTCCGCTGCTGCTCCGCTCTGCTCCGCTGCAACAGCTCAAAACTCGAGGAAACTCGGGCGCGAAAATCACTCGAGATGTAATTCAATCTCTGACGAGTCATCGTCGTCGTCGTCGTCGTCGACGAGAAGTACACCTATATACAAGAAGAGTCAGGACCAGAGATGGAAAATGAATGGGGAAATAAGAGAGGAAGAGATGGCCAGGTGCTGTCGCTTCGAGCAAAAGAAGCTCTCCTTCTCGAACTCGGAGCCCTCTTTTATATATTTATATATATTATGACTTTCGGAAGGAAAAAGCGAGACACGGCTCATCGGGGTGGACATTGAATTATGTAAAGAGGCCATGCGATCAGTCAAGCCTGCCGAGCTGTAAGTTAATTCAGTCAAATCCGCGTCTCGTTCAGTTTGTTTATGCGAGAGTGAAAAAAAAAATTAAGAGATAGAAATGAAAATGAAAAATAATAAAAATAAAAAATAAAATCAAAAGAAAAAACGGTGGAAAATGCTATAAGTCGCGTACTTATACAATATTGAATTCGATTCTTCCAAGTTCCAAAGCGCCCGGCGGTGCGGTGGCGGTGTAAAAGATTAAGCGCGCGAAGCGCGTAATAAAAGAGAAGCACACGACGACGTGGTGGATGAATAAAAAATAAAAGAAAAAATCCTCGGTATACACGACGACGATGACGTTGACGACGACGCTTCGCCCGCGATTCTATACTCGGGCGCGACGGGGCTACATTTCAATATTGGACATAAGCTTATTATCGTTCGTGCGCACGTATACTGCATAGAGCTAGCAGAGCAGCACGGGGGCATTATATAGAGAGAGCGAGAAGCTCGAGCGAGCCCGAGATGAGCATTTGCATCTCGCGTCGACCATATTATATTATATAGTCGAAGCTATAACGACAGATGGGTGTTGGCAGGGCTGCTCCTCCTTATACCTATACTAATATCGCCGTCGGACACGTCAAGTGCATACAGTGCATCTGCACGGCATTATTGCCAATCGGCCATTGTGACAGGGCATGTCGCTCACTGGTAGTACCGGAGTAGCAGAGATACGCAATGTTCCTCGTATTATAATGCGCATAATATCGAGTGCTCGGAGAATAACAAACGACGTATTAATTTTCACGCTTATAATGTAATTTAGCCGTTTGCGAGGAAGAGAGAGACAGAGAGAGAGAGAGAGAGTAAAAGAGAGACGCTTAATGCTTCTGCAGTCTCCGCATCGCTCGCTTATTATGTACGTGTCATACGAGCTCTATTCATCAGCGCGCTGCTGCAGCGAAAAGCGCTCCATTATCGGAGCTCTTCGGAGCTCGTCGCAGCGCAGAGCCAAGACAAAAAACACACGCTCGTTTCCCTGTAAATGTGCTCTTTTTTGCACCGCCTCTACGAAAATTGCATCCGTTGCACTTGGGCCGGCTACTGTGTATACACGTTTGATTCTCTCCGTGCGCGAAGCGAGCTTCTTCTTTAAGGTCGCGCGCCAGTGTAGCGACGAGAGAGAGAGATAGAGTTGGGAGCAGCAGCACAGGAGCAGCAGCACAGGAGCAGCAGCACAGGAGCAGCAGCAGGGGTGGAGGAGAGAGAGAGAGAGAGAGAGAGAGAAAAAAAGCGATTACAAGTGCACGGTATATAAAGCAAAAAAGAAAAAGAAGCGAGTTGAAAAAAAAAGCTGCCGGAGACGCGGCGCGGAGGAGGTGGCGAGATTCAAACGACAACGACGACGACGACGACAACGAAGAGAGCGAGATGCATACAGTGCTTGTGTAATGCAGTACTAGTAGTAGTTGTAGTAGCAGCTAGCTAGCTAGCTATGCCACCCAAGCACAGCAAGTAAGCAAGCAAGAGCACAGTGCCAGTAGTAGTCGACCTGAATTTCATAGTGCATGACCCGAAACTCGCAACTGTGACGTCAGGCTCGGAGCTCGTGCACTAATTCACACACACACACACACACACACATACTTACGTACATACATGCACACACAAGGGAGCGCGACGACGACGACGATGAGTACATGAATGTATGAATATATGCTGCATGCGATGTATAGAGCTCCGTGCCAAGCCGCAACCCTCTTGGCGCTCTCGATTTTTGCAGTGCGCGCCGCACAGCGTGTATATGCCTGCCTGCCTGCCTGCCTGCCTGCCTGTCTGTGCCTGTGCACCGGCTGCGAAAGCTCGCTCGCACACATGCGCCCAAGCCTATTATACATATATGTATAAGAGAAAAGTATACTTTTCTCTTTCATTTTGTTCCATCTCTCTTTCTCTCTCTCGCTCACACACGTACACGTATACTAGCACACATACGACGTTATCACTGTCTCTTCCTATCGAAAGTAAAGAGCAAAGCTCGGCAGGCACGTCTCGCGCGGTCTACAGGCGGCTGCCAATAGTCGCGTAAGAAGTCGCGTACTCGCGCCAAAAACGGGTTAAAGCACGGCCAAGCTCGAGCTTCCATCCCCCTCGCTACGTATATATATGATAATAAAACGACTATATGGCTCGAGTGCGACTGTCTCTGATTTGGATTTTCGGTGCGCGGCGAGTATAAGCTCGCTAGAGTGGAATATATTTTTTACTACTCTTTCTTTTTTACTTATTTTTGTCTTCATTGTTATTATTTGGGCCGAGAATTACTCTGCAGCGGGTAATTAGCCGGGCTCGCAGTGAATAGCCTGGCCGTTGCTCGTTGACCATAATAACGATTCCCCGGCGCGTACTCGCATCGCCGCGCACTCGGTACTTTCGGCCGTTTGTATCGATCAAACCTCCTAGCACAGCTCGCGAGCCACGCGCTAGTCAGCGCTCATGAATGTAAGCGAGCTATAGTACGAAAACGGAGTTTGTGCGAACGAGCTCTCGTGTTAATGGCGATGCACGATGATTAGCAGGCCCGCGCGCCCGACGTCCGTCCGGACTAGGCAATAACGCATTGCGCCATACACGAAATAGATAATCTCGCTCGCTCTCTCGAGCGCGTTTGCCATCCTATATAAGCAATGTTTACATCGCGCGCGCCTAAGCTTCGCCGACGCCGCCACCGCGTGCATGTCTGAGTAGCAGTAGTGGTATAGTGCCAGCGAGCTTGCATGCCTGGCATGTATATCCGCGAGGAGCCCGCGCGCGCCCAACAACCCCCGACAGTTGCAGCAGCAGCAGCAGCAGTATGAAAAGCTCGCATCAGCTCTCTACTCCGAGCTCGCGGAGTAAAGAGATCAAGGCTACTTTTGCCAGTAGTCGAGAGAGAGTGAGAGAAACTTGCAATTGCTGGGCTGCATTTTTTCAAGCGAGAAAGCTGCTGCTGTATGGCACAGCTCGCGTATCAAAATGTACTACTGCTCTTCTATTTATCAAACGTCGAGCTTCGGCGCGCACATTTTCAAAGCGCCTAGCTGCTGGCAGCGCGCGCTAGGCTACTTGCAAATACGCGTCACGTAAAAACGTACTTTTCCCAAAGTACACCGCGCGCGTGTGTGCACACTGGAAAGCTTTCCAGCGCGAGCTTACATGTATAAAAACAATTGTCAATATATATTTTTCATTCGACTTTGATGTACACGACGCGTGTGTTTACTTTTTTCGAGAATATGATGTAAGAGAGAGATTTTTCGAGGCGCATAAACGCTCCGCAGCGAGTACACAACAAATCGACGATTTTATACATGCACATGCGCACAGGGCCGTGAAAGTCGTCGAATAGAGATATCGCACTAATCCGTTACAGCGCGGCATCGGGCGGACAGGGAAAAATCGCCCCGTATAGCTGCACGCAGAGAGAGGAAGAGAGTACATAATATACGTTAGTAAATCAAAGTTGCACGCGCGGGCTGACTCGACTCGAGAGTGCATCGTATCTCGGCTCCTCTCGCGTCTTCTTCCGTTAATAACAACAAGTACGATAAAACTTGTCTAATAAACTCGACGTAGTAGTAGTAGTAGTGGTGGTAGTAGCGCCGTCGCAGCTCCCGACGATGCAGCTGCGACGAAGCTGTGTGTGCATGATGTGCGCGCCCCCCGCTCGCGATACATCATCTCTCGAGTCGCGACCGACCTATTGTCTTCTTTCTCACATCAATCAAAGCTCCGAGCTTGTCTATAACACGACGTATATAACATGCGCGCAGATTTTTTTCCTTTTTCTTCTTCTTCTTCTTCTTCTTCTCTTTCTTCTTTATAGACTTCTTCTACTTTATCAGCGACGGTGTAAGCAATGAGAAATTCGACTGAAATATAGACTGGATAGTCTCATTTTCTCTGTCGCTGCGGAGCTTGCGGAGAGAATCGATTCTTTGACGCGTATACGCGCCTTGTCTCGTCTCTCTTTCTTTCTGTTAAAACGTATATAAAAAGGCAATAATTCAATAAAATGACTCTATCGCGCCGTCGACGTAGACGTCGACTTCGCGACGAACTCGCTCGTAGCAATAAAGTTCTATTAAGCGACAGATAATTCGGTTAATTTTTTTTCCTTCTTTTTTTGTTACTTCGGCACGGATGTATCCAGAGGCGCAACAGTGTCTTTGAGTCTATGGCTCAAAATTTGCGACGAGTCTCGGTTCAACGTCAAATGCATACATGAACGTTGTCAATTTATCGCACGGACCGAAGGTCCATGGTAAAAATTGCCATGTTCGTTGGTAAAAGTGCCTATTATGTAATAAAAGACCATCACAGCTTGATTCCGAGGCTCTTTTCCCAGCGAACATAGGCTTCTTCTCTCCGAACGTACAAGTGTCGATTTCATCAAATTTTCACTGACTCGACTGCGCAGCTGTACTATACCGCGTACCTGCCAATTCCAAAGTGCTCCGAGCCGTAAAAGTAGCCGAGCCGACTAGTAGGACGCGTAGTAGACGTGCGCGTGAATTTCAAGTGGAAAATAATGCCAGTCAAGATGCATCGCAGCGGTTCGAGAGAGCTGCCTCTGCCTGCCTGCTCGTAGCAGCAGCAGTAGTAGTACTACTACGATGGATTTATTTTCGAATTATCGCCGATAATTTGTCGCTTGAGTGCAGTGTGCAGCAGCGCAGACATCCGATGCGCTTCGAGCGATCTACATACACACACATACACACGTAGTGTACGGCTCGAGAAGGAGGATCAATTTACGTTTTCTCAATCGTATAGCGCGTTACATATTGTATATAGGTACCTATCGCGTATAAGTATCGTATAGATATAGATATCGTCGCGCAATTGGCACGCGTTCGCATGCGAGAGCTGCCCCGGCGACGAGTGAGAGAGAGAGAAGATGAAATTGATACGTCAAATATTTTACTATACACGAGCTATCTGAAACAGAGAGGCTCTTTTCCTGCCTCGACAACGACGGCGGCGACGACGGCGTATTATATGGAACTGCCTCGGTTACAAAGCGAGCAATCATTGCCTCCGCTGCGGAGAGCTCCGACTCTCTGTGCTCGATTGAAATTGATGATTCCCGGACGATTGTATACATTAACTAGAGACGACTGCGGGGATTTTTTTTTTTTTGCTCCGCCGCGCTCCCGAGCAATTTAACATTTTATAAATGTACCGTGCTCTACGCGTATACGCTATAAGGACTAATGACTATTTTCACGTGCGCAGGACAAAAAATAAATCTAACGGGCTGCTTTTTTTTGCTTTCTGTTACAGAGTCAAGCAACCGAAGTGATGTTGGATCAGCACGATTTGGTGCTGCGAATGTCCGGTAAGTTAGAAGAAAGATCTCCCTTATTTCATTCTCGTTGATTTATATTATACGCGAAAAAATGCACTCGTTGCGCTACTATACTATCCCAAAGCGACGGGCTAAAAATAATGCCTCGCGTTCCTCGCGAAAACTTCCTGGAACAACAATGCTCGGGCCGATCGAGTCCGAGTCTAGTGGTAGTAGTATGGTAACGATATATACGCTCGATGTTTCCGTTGCATTGTTTGCCATTCATTAGCTGACATACATATATGGTACACGTGCCTGAGCGCGCGCGCGCGGCAGTAACGAATCGCATAGAGTAACGTAAGTAAGCGGCCGTTACACATATCGCTACTTTATACGAGCGAAGTGAATTAGCGTCTTGATCGGATGCCAAAATCGATAATGAAGCTCGAGCCGCGCGCCCGACGTAGAGAATTGCCGATTTTCCGCCGTTTCTCGTATTGACTCTGACATATATGCTTGTGTCTCCCCCCGCACACGATACACCAACAGAGGAGGTGATCGCAGCCGCGAGCGAGAAAAGGGCGACGCTCTGCACGGCCGAGGTCGACGACTACGACGACGAGGACGAGGACGACGAGCTCGCGAAGGAGGACGCGGACAAGGAGGAGCTCGAGCAGCAGGCGCGAGCCATCATCAGGCGCTGCAGCGAGGCCGCCGCCGCCGCCGCCGCCGAGCACAGCGAGCTCGAGAAGCAGCTGCTGCTGCGGCTGGACCTGAGCCAGCACAGGCACAGGCACACCGGCCGTTTCCTCACGATGCACAAGCGGCGCAGGAAGCGACTGACCACGCGATCGCTCGATCAGGAGCCGGGACTGCTCGACGACATCGCCAACGGACTGGTGCAGTGCGTCCTCGAGAAGGTGGCCGAGTGGGATTTCAACGCTTTCACCCTCGAAAACGTCGCTGGTGGTGAGTATAATCTAGATCGAGCCCTATATATGGATTTTAGAATTTTTTCGATGGCTCATCTCGTCGTTCACGCAGGTCGATCGCTGCCGGTACTGTGCGTCCACCTCTTCCACTGGTACGGGCTCTTGGAGTACTTCAAGCTGGACGTCGTCAATGTCTGGAAGCTCTTCTGTAAGTACATCATATACAGAGGCCTTGATTCGAACCGATAGGTCGTTCATCCCCTGCGCGGCTTGTAAATAAATATTACGTTTGCGGCTGCACGCGACTCCCCGTGCACCACGACAACACATCCTCTGTGTATTACACCGATACAAGCTGTGCTCCTTCTCTTCTGTTGCAGCCTTGATCGAGGAGGGCTATCACAGTACGAATCCTTACCACAACAGTATACACGCGGCCGATGTCACGCAAGCGATGCACTGCTTCCTCCAAGTCGAAAAGGTAATGTATTAATCTTGAGCGAGGCGCCGCTTATAAATCGAACGGAGAAGGAGAAAAAAAGGAGAGAACGTATATATATACGATATGTATGTGTGTGTGTGTGTTGGCTCACGTGTGCTTTTTACTTTTTGTTCACCGGCCCCTCCACAGATAAGAAAACATCTGAGCCCTCTTGAAATAATGGCCGCCCTCATCGCCGCAGTGACGCACGACCTCGATCATCCCGGCGTCAATCAGCCGTTCCTCGTCGCCACCAGCAACCACCTGGCCACGCTTTATCAGGTATATATATAGCAACGGCAGCGCAGCTGAAACAGATTATTTTATCTAATTTTTAAAACTCGCCTCACTCTTTTTTTATGATGATTTTTTTTTAGCGCGTAGGATTCCGTTGACCTCCGCTGCTCTTGCTCGCGCGACTGAAAAATATACGCATAAATCTCTCTCTCTCTCTCTCTGCGTACGCGCGCGCAGCAAGTAATTAGTTACGTAATTCAAAAATGCGACGCGTGAAAAAGCCGCACCGCAGCTGCTTCTGCTGCTGCTGCTGAGATGACCTCTTTCATCTCTATCGGGTTTTTAATTTTTTTGTTTCATTTCGTTTTTTTTTTTTGTTATTGGCCTCTCTTCTCGCTTTTATCAATTTATCAAGCTTTTCGCAAATAGTCAGCCGGAAAAAAAGAGCGGGAAATAAACGATCGATCGATTCCTTTGAATCGCAGCTCTGTAGCGCATACCACGCGCGCGTATGCGCCGCCGCTCGCGATTGCATAAAACTCGGAAAAGATAAGAAAGAAAACAATAACACACATATTGCACGCTTTGAAACAACGTCCTCGCGCGAGATTCGCGTTAAAAAGTTGTTTTTCTCTGCGGTGCAGCGCGAGTCTTACTACCGTTGCTCAACTCTCTACTCACGCGCGGAGATGACCTTACGCGCGAGATTACACGCGGTTTTCTCCGAGACTTGGACTTTTTGGGGGTTTGATCGATCGCGAACGACAATAATCATACGCACGATTTTAGAGAGAGAGAGAGAAAAATACGAGGCTTCGTTAATTGCCAAGCATCGCTCGTTAAAGCGAGCTCTAATGCTGTAAGCAACTTTGCTCTTACACGCATATTATAAGCGAGGCAGAGAAAGTAACAGGATTAAGTAGTTGCCGAGCTTTAACATAATGCTCGGCGCTCGCAAGCCCCGGGGCTACCTCTTCAAAGCGCCTCAAAGCCGACTCGCGCGCGCAGCCGTTCGTGCATGAAATATTATAATATAGCACGCGTTACATTGTAAAGCGTTTAATAATTGCCTATTTGCCTGCGCAGAACAAATCCGTGCTGGAGAATCACCACTGGAGGTCGGCCATCGGCTGCCTGCTCGAGTCCGGGGTGGCGGACCAGCTGTCCGAGGAGATCAAGCCCGACCTCGAGCGGCGCATCTGCGAGCTCATACTCGCCACCGACATAACTCGCCAGAACGAATTTCTCACGCGCTTCGAGGTACGTACATCATCATCATCATCATCATCATCATCATCGTACAAACATTATATATACGTATATAATAACGTGCACATACACACGTACGTACGGCATGCAGCAGCTGCATATCGACGCATTACTCGGCTTTTTAGCTTGATTAATAATTCACTCTCGACTGCTCGCTCGCAACGTTTCTTCGTTTTCAATCGCGCGCAAGCGGCTATACGACTCTATACCACTTCAGTGCAAATATTGCAAATGAAGCGGACTCGTTCAAACAAGATGAAATTATTCAAGTCTCTCTTTTGAAAATCCAAGTTAATTGAAAGTAGAAGCGAGACGGAAAATGTGTAACGTCAAAGAGATAGAGAGAATGAATATGGATTTCCTTCCTTTAATTAGTCTAACTACCTCTACCTCTCTTGTATACTTGCTTGGGATTTTTTTTCAATCTCCTCTCTTCTCGTTTTTTTTTCCAATTCCGCGCCATGAATTCATGTATACACGAAAAGCCTTTAAAACGAGTATAGAGCGGGGCTAGTACATATTTTATTATTTATTGACTGCTGCAACGTCACGGGGTGCACGCGGGTCGCGCTTGTTATTCTAATTGCTTCTCTCGTCCTGTGCAAGTTCTGATATACATAAAGCAGCGGCATCAATCTATATCCCGGGCACACTAAGTATCGACTTAAGCCCTCTCCGCGGTCTCTTTAATTGGAAAAAGTTTTCAAAAGAATCTGCTCCGCTACTTAGTTGCAACTCGATTTTTTCCCCTTACTTTTTTTTTCATCCATCCTCTCTTTCCGGGCGACGTAATTTCATTGACGTATATAAAAAAGAAAAATCCCAAGCAGTAGAGGAGTTATATCAGCTGTAGCCTGCGAATGTGTATCTCGTTAGCCTAGTGCCTGCTTTGTACAGGGCTAATTTTGTGTCGAACGTCAGGTCAATAAAAGCCTCTCCAATCCGGGATTCCTCCGACGTCTTCTCTCTCTTTCTCTCAGCTCTGGCCTGGCCGAACATTTGTCTATCGTGATTAATCAGCAGCCGCGTATATATCTATTGACATCGATAAGATAGGACAAAAAAAGATTCACATGCCAAGACACGTGTAATTGGATTTTCGCGCGCTGCTGCTGCTGCTGCTGCTGCTACTACTGCTGCTCATCATTATTACTTCGGCCAAGCGAGCTTATCTCTCTCGTATTTTATCGCGCGCGCATACGTACCACTGGAAAGTATATGCAAGCCTCGCGAGTAGACCTATTTTCGTCTTTTCGCGCGGTCTATTTTAATTCTCTGAAAAATCCTCTCTCTCTCTCTCTCACGAGAAGCGCGAAAATAGTCGAGGCGTCTTGCCGCGTCTTGCCAGCCAGCTTGACTTTTCGAGAAAATTAATATAATAATAATAATGATTAATGTGTCTGGGTGGCGTTTTTCCAGGAATACCTGGGCAGCGAGCTGAGCATGGAATCGGAGGAGCACCGCCACTTCATACTGCAGATCGCCCTCAAGTGCGCCGACATCTCGAACCCATGCAGGCCGTGGGACGTGCAGCGCAAGTGGGCCCACAAGGTCTGCGAGGAGTTCTTCCGCCAGGGCGACTACGAGCGCCAGCTCAATCTGCCGGTCACGGCGGTCTGCGATCGGCACAACACCAGCATACCCAAGATCCAGCACGGCTTCTTCCAGTTCATCGTGCTGCCGCTCTACAAGCTGCTGCATCAGTTCATCGACGACGACTTCAGCAAGAGCCTGATGAAGAATCTCGACTTCAATCACAAGCAGTGGCTGGACATGATCAAGGCGGCCGAGGAGGAGGCATTGAAGCGCCAGCAGCTCGAGGAGGAATTGGCCAAGAAACCGCTGCAGCAGCAGCAGAGAGATTCCAGCGGTTCGGAAGCTCTCACCGATGTCGTGCAGATCTCCGAGGTTCGTTTCCTCGATTGCAAGCTCGCTTACGCGTAATTATGCATGGATTAAAAGTTGACCGCAACGCGAAACCTGCAATTCTCTTTTATTCTCACCCAAGTGAGAGACAATTACTCTTTCTCTGTAATAAACATCAACGTCATCGTCTAGCGCACAACGAGTAAAAAGCTTCAATCGAATACTTACGCTCTCGACTCTACTCGACCTTCTTTGTAATTGATACCTTTGCCCGTGTCGTGCTGCTGCTATACATTTTGCCCCGGAGGCTATCGGGTCTATAATATTTCGGTGAACATCGGTCCGACCGCACAAACATACATTCACAAACATACATTCACACACACAAGCTCACGCGTACACTTACACATGCACAAGCCGCGAGAGTTTTGTTATTATTCGAGTCCTTTGATGCGAAACGTAACGAGCGCCGAGCGTGCTTTCCTTAATTAAAAGAGTTTTTCATTCTCTTTTCTCTATGCGGATGAGCACAAAAGAGCGCTTTTTTCCATATTTTTTCATACACACGGTTATCGCGTGTGAGCGGTTTTTTTTCAACAAAAATATTTTCTCGTAAATATTACATCCGCGTTTATCACGTTTCACCCAGTTTTTTTTTTTGTTTTATTCCCTTTGACGAAAAAAATCATATTATTGTCGAGCTCGTTAAAAAAATAAATAATAATAATGAAATAAAAAATATTTATATTAAAAACGTAAACACGCGATGCTTCTGCTGCCCCACACAGACGATACAGGAGGACTCGGCCAGTCTGGAACTGCCGTTGTCGTCGTCGTCGCCGCGGGGTCTGGTTCCACCGAAAGCCTCGATTCAGGGTCGCCGTCACTCGGTCCCGATCAGCCTGCTGACTCTGGCGCCGCGGCCCACGACCAATCGTCGCGAGAGCCTACCGGGCGGCGCCCCGAACCAGCTCTCGTCGCGCTACAGCAGCCTCCAGCAGCAGTATCATCATCGCTCGAACGGCGCCTCGCCGACCCAGAGTATCAGCTGTCACAGTCAGGGCCAGGGCACGAGCGCCTCTTCTTCGGCCTCGCCAGCGCCCGACAGGCCCGTCAGCGCCGAGAATCTGCTGCCCGAGCCGAGCATCGCCAGCATTGCCAATAGTCGTGAGGCCATCAGATTGAGCAGCTTGGTGCAGCAGCAGCCATGGTAAGCAACGATACTTGCGATGCACAGCTTTAATTGTTTCACGGAGAAATTTATTAATGTCCGTGTTACTTTTTGAGCAGGGATCACAATGCATTGGAGAGCCAGCAAGCAACGACGAATCGACAGGCGACCTTGACTCGACAGCAAACCTTCCCTCCGGTACAGCCGTTCGCCCGAATGCGATACATGTCGACGACCGCCGAGATGTCGCAGTGCTGCACCGAGGTACTTCTCGAGGGTGACAGCTCGTCCTCGCGCTCCAACTCGCCGACGTCGGCGGCGATGCCGACCACGCCGATGACTCACAGCGGCATCTCGTCGCCCAGTCCGCAGTACCTCACCGTCAAACCCGGCCTGACGGGCTCGTCCAGCGGCGGCGAGCTGCGCCGACACTCCACTCCGACGCAGAGCAAGAGTCGAACTCCGGGCTCGGGGCGACGTTTCACCACCATACCACTGACCCAGGAGGACGAGATCGCCGGCACCAGTCTTGTTGGAGGTAAATTCTTCATCGGCAGCCCACCCGACTCGCCGCCGAGACAAGCTAGCGCGACACCGTCTAGCGACAGCGGCAGCGGCAGTATGGGCGGTGGAGGCGGCGGTGCTGGGACTGGAGAACCTCGCAAGAGCGTGGACAGCGTGAGTTTGCCCGGTACCAAGAGAGACTACAGCGACACGACCAGGGAGAAGAGCTCCAAGATTCTCAAATTGATGAAAGAGAACGTCGACCCGCGAATCTGCGTCGAAGAAATGACTAACAAGGGAGCCGTTCTGGCCCCGATCTCGAATAGGCGATCAGCCAGCAATCAGGTAACGATTCGAAGACTGAAAACACATTTTGCCGTGACCGCACGATAGTAGCAGCGAAATAATTTCGACGTGATACTTGTTGCAGGGTTGGGCACGGCGACGCGGCTCGGCGCCCGTTGGTCTGCAGGCCAGGCTAGACGACGGCGGCGTGACCACAACGATGACCAGCACGGCCAACAATCGCACGATAGAGTCGTGCTCCAGACGCGGCAGTGTGCCGGCCGACATAACTGCTCAACCAAGTTAATAAAAATACCATTTTTCCTTTGTCGTGCTATAGTGTCGTACCGTACTCGCTTTTGTTCGCAGCAAAAACCGCAATCATGCACATGATTTCACCTTTTAGTTGTGCGAATTATGTAGTTAGTCTCTGCCTGCTGCTGCGGCTATTCAATCTCACGTAGTTGTCTTCGTCACTATATAATATAATAATACGCGTTATATGCGCAACCATCGAGCATAAGAGCTAGTATGAAATGTATGTAATATTTTTTGTTCAACACAAAAAAAAAGTAACTTTGCCGTTTTTCTCCCTCTCAAACAATTAAAATGGACAGATGCAGCAGGTGTAAATCGTAACGGTCCAAGTAAACTTAATTCTGGTGGAAGCAAGCACGTCGTGCTAATAAGCGGAAGCAAGAGACGGTCCAGTCTGCCGCACGAAATGACCTTAGGAAATCTCATTGGCAATCTCGTTTTGCTAACTGCAGGTAACGATTTTCGTGCGGTGCAAAAAGAAGCAAATTGACGCTTTTGTATACACGGCTTTGCCTTATCTTTCTTTTGCTTCGTGGGAATTTTCATGAAAATCAGCGCTACGCGTGCACGGGTCGCCGTCGTCGTGGCAGGCTCGTTTTTTCTTTCGCGACTAATTTGCTCGCGCGAGTACGTTCATTATTTTTATTACTGCGAAAACGCATTCAAATCAGCTCGGATGTTCGTGAAACATTTAAAAAAATTTAACGTGACGTCAGCAAATATCGGCGAGTCTTTGACGTCAGAGTGCGTAAATGGGTGTGCGGCGAGCGACATTGTACGTACAGATTTAGCGAAAAAAGATGACCTAATTATGTTTTAGCTTTATACGAGAGACATTCAATACATCGAGCCCATAAAATACATCGCAGTAGTTGTGTGCGCGCGGATTATTGGTAAAATTACGAGCAGTAAAATCGAGAGGTCGACTTGAATCACGATGTCAAGAGTCTATTCAAATCTTTTTACTGCGCGAGACTGCGCGTTTTATAATATTAAATAATCATTGTCGTTGCTTATGCCTTAAGGGCTTACGTAAGCTTTAAATTTTTAAAATACAATTTTGTTTTATATCGCAGTTTTGGATGGAATTTTTCAAACTTTTCCAAGACAAAAGTTTTAGATTTTAAGAAATTTTAATGCTCCGCTAAGATACAGCTTTTTCTTGAGACTTTTTTATACTCTCCTTTTGTGAATTTTTTCTCTTGTTGTAAATTTTTTCAAAAGTTCTGACTGTATTTATATTTGTTCGCTGGTAATATATCAAAAGAAATATTCGAACAGCAGAACCCTAGTCAGATCAATAGTTCAAATAATTTTCTTGGAATATTATAGGTGAATCGATTTTAACTGATTAAAATAAAAATTCCAGTAATTTCAGTTAAAAAGGCTCTTATAAACAACTGTATCTAAGTAATAATATCGCTATCCCAAAGAGTATGTTGCAAAGACTTGATAATAACGTTTAAAAAATTGTAATAATTATTTTTTACCGTACGTAAGCTTTTAAGTGCAAATCACATCACGCATCGCAGTTAATGTAACAGCGTCGACTTTTCGGCTCAATAAAATATCGTTCCCATTTGCAGCAGAACGTGAGATGTATCCTCTGAACAACAACCTGCATCACGCGAGCAACAACGCCAACAACAATACGACGACCAGCGCGACGGGAAGCAACAACAACGGCTTCGGGCGCATAACTTTCGATCAGGGTGGCACCACCACGGCCATACTGACCTCGCGACGAGGCTCGGTACCGGCCGACATATCGGAGCTACGCCGCAACAGTTCCAACATCAGCGCGTCGGGTAAGACCCGTCGCACGGGCAGCAAGAAGCTTCTTCGCAGGCGCAGCAGCGGCGGACCCGAGATGTTCGCTTGCGCCGGCGACAACGCCGACTCTTCCTGGCGAAACAAGCGCGAATTGAAGCGGGAAGACATGTCGAACTCGTCGGCCCAGGTCAAGAGGCGAGGATCGCTCCCCGTCGACGTTCTGACAATATCGTTCTCTGGCAGATACGTTCATAGATAGGATAGAGCATTGTTTCGAGTCGGATGATATTAAACATTCGCGGCGAGTTGTGCGTTACGCACGCGCGTATACACGCAGTTCCCGATGAATAAGCTCGAAAGAATGATTTAACTGTTATTATTGTATCTGTGTATACCGTCGCAATGACGGCGAGTTGCAATTAAGATTTCATTTTTCCTCGCTGAGCGTGAAAGGGAAGCGAGTTTCTATACATTAATACCATTCGAGTGTTCGGGAAACTTTTTTGTGCGTCGTTATCGAATATCGCATGGTTATACATGCACAAAAGTTTTTATATCTATATATTATATATTTAAATTAAAAATGTATTATATCATGAATATCCTGGTCATGCAGACACGTGAATTTTACCATTAATATTATTTTTCAGGTATATATTAATGAGTGTGTACACGTGAGAATAAACCAAACTTCTTGGATCAAATTTTTAAATTGTACAAGCGATTTTTAAAGACATTTTTTCGTAGTTATTTGCCATGCATTAGTGTAAATTTTAAAATCCTGAACAATACACGCGGAGATATTTTCTTCTTGAGTTTTTTACATCGACAAAAGTATCAATTGTGTGTTCAAAAGATTTACGCTTCTTATAACATCAACGACACAAGAATCTCTGTGAGTTGTTGTTAAGTTGATTCTTATTTACTTCAGTTTTGACTCTAGAACAGAAGAATGGAAATTAAACTGTACTGCGTGACTATGAAAACTATAAGGGTATCATCATGATTTTGCATGTATCGTGAAGCTGTAGATTGGCATTTATTAGGCTGGTCCTAAGCTATTCAATCTAAATTTTCAACCGTCTGTCGAACGTAAAAAAAGTAAAAATCACCTTACCAATGTTCATGCGTATACTATGTGGAAGTGAGGTGTTCCAGCGATTTAAGCCCCTAACTTTACTATAATATCACATTTAATGAAATAATACACTTACTGTTGTAATAATTCTTTGGACGAAACTGATGATGTATATTATGATAAGTATTTCGTAATGAATAATATTAATCTAAATCATCATGGTGTATCGTCTCCTTTATAGTCGTAATGAGTAAGTGTATGAATAAGTTTAAAAGTAATTCATTGATTTTCAATGCATTCATGAAAAACTTTCAGCCTCAACGTTCAACCATGAACATGCTATTGTATTTGTTTATTCGATATTTTCATCTGAATTTAAAATCTTTTATATGATTGCGTGAGCAGGTAAATGACAATTTGTGCAAATGTTCCTAGATTATAATTTCAACGTATGCATCCAACCTCGGTTGAACACGATTTCTTTGTATTTTTCATCAACCTGAAAGTATAAATTCATTACACGTATTGCATATATCATATTAAGTAGAAATCAAATTAAAGGAATGCAAAGGTATATTATATAATTTCTGCCATATGTTAAAATATTTAGATACGATAATAAAACGTTTTTTTACCAATTTGAGAAAAAATATTCTATATAACTGGTTTCCTTGCATAAAAAAATTACTATACAGTCTCATTGGCATTGAGCGACAGTGAAAAATTTATTGCTTTGAAGAAAAATAAATGAGTTAATTTGTCTGTTGAGATATTTTAGCTTCTCTCATTTTTAGTTAAATTAACTCAACGAATTCAGAGTAATAATGAGCGCAGAAATTTCATGCTTTGTATCTTTAGCTAATAAATCGTTTTCTTTTCAGAAAACAAAAAAAATTATTTTCGTAAAAATATTGCCGAACTTCATCGTTATAGTTTAAGTGTTATTATGAATCTGCGCTTAGATGAAAACACGTTTTTAAGAATTCGGTTTGCTAGTCTTCCCGAAGCGAGAAAAGCAGCAAGACCAGTTGGCTATTAGAATAGATCTAAAAAAGTTTTCATAAAGTGCAAGAAAATGCATCAAACAAAGCAACGAACACGATATTGTAAACAGGGTTTAAAAACTTATAAAATAAATAAATAGCTAGAAAAACAAATGTACGTAAGAGAAACATTTGTATAACAAAAGGAAAGACTGGTAGAGAATTTCACAGGACTTAACAGAGTAGAATTTTTCGAATTTTTGTCGTGGAATATCATTGCAACACACAAAGATCTTCGGCCAGTGAAAAATTACATTGATTACAATGAGTTTATTTCTGTGCCACGATTGATTTGCGAACAAACAATACCATAAAATTCTAAAGATTCTAGATCAAACGTTTAGTACTCGTAGATTGAATAAATAAAAAAATTAGTTTTTTGACGCAGAGAAGCAACCGATGCGAGGTATACGCATTATTATAATATGTCTAAAGAAAAGCGAGGACTCGGCTCGCATATGAGCAATGAAACTGTATGAATCCAATGCAATTGTTCCATCTGATCTTTATTTCGTGTAGCGTTATACACACGTGTGGTCGACACACCGACACTTATCGATTCATATCCTCATCGTTGTTGTTATCGAGTGGCGAAAAGAAAAAATACCCAAGCACATAAAAAGCAAACGCAATGTTCATATAAATACGTACATTATACTTATAATACTACAACATAAGTAGAAATTAGCTCTTTAGACAATAGACTATGTCATAACAATAAAATAAAAAAAATGATACACATTCGCATTAGAAATATTTTATCGATTATATAGCTGCAAAAAAAAAACATACGTGAAACGAATGAATGGCGAAATAGTGAAGAATGAGTTACAAAATAATTTGATCCTTAAAATAAATGTGTACGACGATGTTTTCGAATGAATAGCCGGAAGTAAGATGTAAAACAAGTATCGAGGAAGTATAAATATTATTACATTTCGGACACATACGCATACACACACACATACATACACAATGTGTTTAATTGATAGACGTGATTCTTCCAACACTGACCAAAAAAAAAATCAAAAATTTGAACAAATTTCGTACTCTTTGTACTGATTCTTCGAATGCACAAAACTCGCCCTTACATGCACCCAAGCTGGCTCGCCGCGACAGACGAAATCAAGTAGTATCAGATTCAAATTTGAAATATCGAAATATTCGAGCGATTGTCGCCGCAAACTTTGTTGAAATCGGGTGCGCGCGCGAGCCCAACTTGGTCTAATCATTTGTGAAAAAAGAAAACGAGCTACACTTGCGCACATTTCCAAAAGAATTCCTTATGATTCGATGTGGCACCAAAAACGATATGTATCACTTGATCTATCTTCCCCTCTTCTTTCTTCGATCTCTCATTCTTTATTCCTTGTGCTACGGGGTTTAATGAGAAATACACATGATACAGCGTGATATTCAAGAATGTCGCTGATAAAAGCTAGATGGTAATAATTGTGAATTTTATGGAGAAAAAAGCGATATGTTTAACAAATTGCGACGGAATGTAGTTACGCGAAGATAAATCCCATGACTCTTATTCGCTAGCTTGACATTGATTCTAGATTTTCTCTCGCAACGATGCTGTAAGCACACTTCGTTATATGTACAAAACAAATATATCCATCATTTTTGTATGCAACGATTTTATGAAAAACAAAAAAAAATTGACGGATACATCTGAAACAATGTGTAAAATTGAACAAAAGGATATTTCATTGTATTTATAATTACTTCTTTTATCATTGTTACCGTATTATTATTATTATTATTATTATAAGTTATATTTTAATGATCATTGTCATCAACGTCATCATTAGATTTATTGTTGTTGTTGTTGTTGTTGTTATTATGATTATTACATATTGTAGATAACTTCGTTGATGAACGTCGTAAATTTGACTTGTCAACCCATCGAGACTGATAATCAAGTGGTAAAAAAAAAACAAAGAAATCATTTGGACATAATAAAAGGTGAAACGAAAAAAGTATGTGTAAAATGACTGCCCTTATAGAAAAATTCATTAAAAAGTAACAATAAAGAATGGTTAGAGCATTAATAGGCATTAATCGTTTTATTTATTCAACTGGTATACAACCCGCCCAAATCGAACCCGTTTTTTTTAAAATAACCAGGTTTTTGAATAAATTTATTTGAATCAAATAGGGTTTGGAACTTTTCTAACGTAGATACATCACCTAACATTTATTGTACATTTGACGTGTTATTCATTCAAATCGTAAACAAAGTTTGTTGCTACATATTTTTATTTCCATAACTACTACGTCTCAGTTTTCCGTTCTCAGTTGATTTTGTAGAAAGTAGTCGTTATTAGTTGAGTAATTGCAATGCCGAGGCAACATAAAACGGCAAACCTATCGAGAGAAAGGATAATCGCTACACTACGAGTCAACGAAAGAGGAGTCTCGCTCGGGATAATGTTTTAAAGCGATTCAACAATTCACAACTTACGACAGACAATTATTTCTGGCAGCAGTTGTATCTTGTAGCATGAACGTGGTTTCCCGAGTATCGGCTCGGAAGACGATGTAAGTATTCGAAAGTATAATAATGTTTCTACGAGCAAAGGAGTCCAGACTGATAATTCAAAAAATTGAAATTTATATAAGTACACGTAATAAACATGTTAAATTTTAGTCAAATCTAGGCACTAGCCGCGTACATACATTAGTAGCCTATTTAGTCTAAACATGATGTCAAGTGAAAGTAAAAATAAAATATTTCGCACAATAGCGTGAAAAATTGAAGCGATACGAAAAGTTGAAAAAGGTGAAGGAAGTAAATCCCTAATAGCTAAAGAATAGAGTGTTCCTAAGAGTACCTTATCCGGATGGCTGAAAAATAAAACTGACATACTGAGCTCTTCTTTCGTTTCGTGGATGGAAACGAAGAAGACATAAAGAACCAGGTATGCCTTTCATGTAATACTAGCATAATAGGTAACCGACAGTAAGCATGCGATAATTGATCTCGAGTGCGCGTTGGCTGCCCTCTAAAGCGAGCAGTGCGTGCGATCATAAACGATGGGACGCGTCAATCTCGAATCTCGCGCGCTCAACTGCAACCTCGCTGTGACCAGCGATTTATGCTGCTCGGATTGGCCGTCGCTTGCATCATGATTGCGCATAAACCGGCCCCCACCCTCGTATCAGTCTCGCGCGCGGCGCGACCCGCAGCAGAGCTGCGCGCTCACCAACAACACAAGACAGCCCAAGAACTGTATACCTATATGTAGAGCGCGACGATGTTCAAAACAGAGACTGCACGCACACATGCACGGACTGCTGCACACATACACGCACACACATGGAGGACTGCGTGAATGGGCACACGCGCGCGCGCGCGGCCGCCCGCGGGGGGGCGAATCCGCAGTGTTGTGCTCGCGCGCGTGCACTGAAGATACGCGCCCAACGCGAGCGACTCCGATTTCATAACTCTGGGACCCCTGCAGCACAAAATAACGACGACAACAACAACAATCCTTCCGTCGGCCGACTCGCGCGACGACGACAACAACAACAACAAAGCGAATTGCAAAGACGACATGCGACTCCCGCGCGATGAATGACGCGCAGTTGCAGCAGCTTTACAATACCTATTATACACAACATCGTCGCGACGTTTCGTCATTCTGACAGTGTGCACTCAGTGACTCGTAACTCGAGAGAGAGAGAGAGAGAGAGAGAGAGGAAAACAGAGAGAGAACTGCGAGCTGCGAGCAGCAGCATACAAGAGTGCACACGAGCTAAGCGGAGGGGCGGCAGCAGCAGCAGCACTCAGCAGTCAGCCTCTATATGCACAGAGCAGTGTATTCTGCGTCGTTCGCGCGCCCTCCAAAATGGCGCTGCATTGTCTAGTGTTTTGCACTTTCCGCGCCTTTTTAAGGTTATAAAGTTGGATCCTCGCTCTGGGGGCCCGTACAAGTTGCAGCGATCGGCGACTACCTGCATAGTGCAACGGAGAGCATCGCGTGCGGGGGAGTCGCGCGGGCGATCGCATGGCAGCATCGTCAACGTGACGCACTCCGTACCCGCGCGACACACGGTGTAATATCGTGCTAGCTGCGCCATCAGCTTAGCCGCCTCGCGTGCAGTCTCTCGCGACGACCAACTTGTGTTTACCAATCGCACGCGCATATATAGCCAGACAGTGACACTAGATATAGTGTGCAGAAGCAGCAGTCACAACACATAGTGCTGCATAGTGCATAGCATAGCCAACGGCGCGCAAATATTGCACAGGAGTAGGGTACGGACTGTTGTGGTATCGTGTATACGTGCGCGCCTGTGTGAGTGTATACGGTGCAGCACGTCTTTTACTTCTTCTGCTCCGGCCTGAAAACACTGTGTATAGAAAGCGGAGCGTGCAAAAAAAAAAAAGAAAACAACAAGTCACACGCGGATCTCCGACGCGTTTTCGTTTTTCGGAGCCGATCCTTTCGATTGTTGCTGCGTGTTATGAGGAGGCCGCGGTATGCCTGCGAGCGGTAACAGTCGTTTCCGCGCTTATCCGGCTCGGATGTCCGAGCGCCAGCAACTGGCCCTCATCCTGCAGATGACTTCTCAGGAGATGACATCAGGTAAGACCCAAACAAACAAACAAACAAACAAGCAAACAAACGCGCCTGTACTGTAAATGATGCGCTCAATTGTCAGCTTACCTGCTGCCTTGCATGCCTCGAAACATTTTCTAGCGAGCGATTGTTGTTGCATCGCACACAGGCACAACATCGTAATAACGTATAGCGTAACAAAATACACCGAGCCGTTTGCGTGGATTATGCACCGCTAACTATGATCTAGCTTCAACGTTATCAAAATCGCTGGTCCCGATTTCCTTGTATCTTTATACACGTCGAATTTCTACCGCTTGTGGGTCAAGTCAACAGCTATTGTTATTGACGGCCCGTACATTTTGGAATAAATAACACAGTTCGGCCAAGCGGATTAAAATGCTCACGATATGAATTTAGATCGTCAGAGGAACATACGAACCATATATTCGAATTAAAGGCATAGATTTGTACGATTCTTTAGCGGAGTTATAGCTAGCTGCAATTGCAGAAAAATTAGGCACTACCAAACAATTCCTATGGCTATTATTGAAGAACCGCGATAAAAATGAAAATCTAAGCCGGTATAATATAATTTCTTTATATCGATAGCTGCATCGTCGGTTGCACGATGGCACGTGGGGATCCGGTCTGTTTATCCAGCAGCGACTCAATCCCGATCATTCACCTTTATTGGCGACTGATTAATCTCGACAAATTTTCACGCGCTCTAGTGTGTGTATATTAAATGTGATCTCAGTTCGCGACCTATAGCAGCTTATTCATACCAGTTTATGTTGTCTCTCGTGACTGAACGCTCATTTGTGTTCTGTGGCTCGTATTGTGTAGTAGCGCGTTAGCGTAAAATGGGGTTGAAATTAATTTCAAGCAACGGAACACATCCTTTCCTTTTGTACAATAATTACTTATTCACTATGTCCAAGTGTTACAGTAATTATGTAGTTTGGCGTTGTGTTGCTTACAATTTAAAGTGTACGTGCAGAGTGTATACCAGTTCTATAACAGAAGATGGTATAGTTATATATGTGAAGCATAAGAATCACGTACGGGATGCTCATAGATATTTAGATAATCATCGTAATTTTTTTTTGTTTTCTTTTATTTTGTAGTACGAGTTGTCGATAGGATGATATGTCGAAGGATAAATTGTCGGTAGGATGAGTAGTAGGATATAAAGTCGGCGAACCGAGCACACGCGACACCTCGTGTGTCAGTGCGATTATATGCCATGCTGTTTGTGTGTGTCTGTATACTTAGGATATACATGCGTTGTGCGTGTCGTCTGGTCCAATAGAATGTGTGTGAGAGAGACCTGCGACGAACCAAAACAAAGCCACATGTGCCGCAATCGCTCGATCATTGCTCCAAACATGTTTATGTTATATTATGTATGTCAATGTGCTCGACATTCTCATCTGTCAAATTACACATTTTTGATCGTACCCTTTGGTGAAACGATCAAGTGAATGTAACCTTCGTCGTGTTCATTCGTTTTGTCTCTAATCGTACATTGTTTTACTGTGACTTTTTTTCAAAATGTAAACAAATTTGGATCGACATTGCTTCGATTTGACAAAATGCAATTTCTTTTTTTTCAGCTTTGAACAATTCAAATGAGAGTACCACAGCTTCGACTTCAAGTAGTACGCGTGCGTCACCTTTGCAGAATCAGAGGAGAAGAAATGGTAAGATTATTATTGATCTTGGTTCTCAAAAGAGCAATCGAAAATTCGATTTAATTAGAAAAAACTATTATATCCCTTTATTAATCATCTAATTGGACACTATGAATCGTTAAACAAATGAAAAATTTTCGGATACTTTAAAGTGAGAAAGTGAAGTAAATGATTTTTGAAGTAATGAAATTCAAAGCGATTGTTTAAAGAGCATAATTTGTTGTTCTGTCGGTCGTTCGCCGTTCTTGCTCGGTGAAAGACCGCCACCAGATGACGCCGCCTCGCTGCAGTCGATGCTGGCGAACGTCGAGTTACAGTTTCGAGCGTGTAAAAATGAAAGCTGCGGAATATGTTCGTCTATAATACTGCAAGTCGTTGCTGCCAGACGTAATGGGCGTCGGCCCGATTTTTGCCGTAAAACGTCGAGTCTCGCTCAAATTCAGCTCGTCGTTTCGACAAGATTGAGTCATCGGCGTTGATGAAAAATTCCGGCTTATCGTTATTCCAGAGTTCGCTGGTTCGAGCGCATCAACGGCGGACGTCGAGGAGACCATCAGGCAGGCGAGTCGCGCCGAGAGTCCACTAGCCGCCGGTTCGCCGGCCGAGTCCGCTGCTGCCTCCAACAATAGCGCGACTACTGCTGCTGCCGCGGCGGTGGCGGCTGCTGCTACTGCCGCTTCTACTGCTAGTTCTCATGTTGTAACTGCTCCTGTCGCCGCCACCGCTACCACAACCGTTGCCTCTGCTGCATCTAGCTCGAGTAGTAGTAGCAGCAGTAATCTGGCATGCGATAAGGAGATCATCGGCAGCGGTGCAGGAGGCGAGTCGTCTTCGCAGAGTCAACACTCGAGGCAGCAACAGATTCAATCCGACGAGGCTGCCGCCCTCACCACGGCGATGCGAAGGACACCGCCGCAAAGTAGAAGTGAGTATTTTTCAAGTGTTATGTAAATTGGCTGCTCATGCAGCCTGCTGCGCTTCTTGCCTCTGACTCGCATGGAGCATCGTAATGTACTTCTTGTGCGTTTGATAGTTCGTTTAATTTCATTTTTTTAAATAATATATTCGAAGAGAATTTTTAGCTGTCAAACACGAGATCGATTTTTTTGTTTACAATTAAATACTTATCGAGCTAAATAACGCGACTAAATTGGTTGTTTTGATAATCTCGTGCGTCTCGCTCCATATTCACGAGATATAAAAGACGAATTTCACGTCTTCGGTGCCAGCGGTGGAGGGGCGTGAAAGTAGTAGAGAGGGGACCGAGTAAGAAAGAGAAAAGATAAGATTTCTGATGCACAGTGTGAATAAGCGAATGCTACGCTACTCTACACTCTCTCAAGCAGTATACCTACATCTGCTCGCGACGCACGCACCGAAGCTTTTTCTGTGGAGTGCAGACCATTGTGCGTGTATAGGTTAACGACCACGTAGTGTGCTTGCTACCTATCTGTAATCGTGTTTTTTCTTCTCGCTGCGTATTCGCAGGCAGCAGCGATAGACAAACGATCGGTCAGCAGCAGTCACAGCAGCAGCAACAGCAGCAAGGGTCTACTAGCGGTGGCCGCGTAACCCTGAGGCTGAATCCCATGCGCCAGAGCGCGAGGGATGATAATAAAAAGTCCAGTGCCACATCAGCGCAACAGCAGAGCAGTAGTAACGCGACGCCATCGCAGCAGCAGCAGCAACAGCAACGCATCATTACGTCCAACGCTGCGGCAGTAAGCATATCATCGACGTCCACTTCACACGTAAGTTTTACATGTTTTCAACTTTATTCTTTAACGATAAACTGAGATTTGAAAAAAACCACTCAATGGTTGTTGTCTCTTTCAAATGCATTAAAATAGTGTGAGTGATTGATTGGCTGTTTTACGAAAAGAATCGACACGTGTTTATGTGGTATGACAACAAAATTGATATTGATATTCAATCATTTTTGGTTCAACTATCATACAAAATGTTTATTACTTAAACATGATTATTTGCATAAAAATATTTTTACATGCAATACTGAACTAATAACTTTAATTACACTTGACTTTTTCAAAACCTTTAGTGCACCCAACCTAAATTGTTATGAATGTGAAAACTAGGGCCAGGCATACCCACTCAGTCGGTATTCAGTACCGAAATATTTTGTCCTCATTTTACTCAATGGATAGTTAATCGATCATCTTAAAACTTTGCAATAACGTTCAGAGGATTGATACAATTATGCCTGTGCTCTTGTTTTCAAGAAATTGTCTTTATAAGCTTACTTAAATTGAATTTTTAAGAATTAGAGGTTATGAAAACCAAAAAACAACAATAAATTCTATTTACTCTAAATTCTTGACAATTACGGGAAAACAAGAGCACAGGCATAATTGTATCACTCCTCTGAACGTTATTACAAAGTTTTAAGATGATCGATTAACTATTCATTGAGTAAAATGAAGACAAAATATTTCGGTACTGAATACCGGCTGAGTGGGTATGCCTGGCTCTTAAATGATAAAAACTAATTCATGTTGAATAAATTAAAAGTACTTGATATGTGTAAAATTGGAATATTATGGCTTAAGCTGGTATACAATTTTTTGTACATAGCGGCTTGTAAATTGCACTTCTTGCTGGTCACGTCAATGCAGCCGAGGAAGCGCGATGCAGCGTCTTATCGACTTGACGTGACCACTTTCCATTACAGAAGGAAAATAATTACCTTTAGTGTACTGATACCATTAAAGAAACATTCTTGAAATAAACGCTTTATCAGAAATGCAAGTTATTTAATACAAATTTCAATTGTGTTTTGTGCTTATTTATGTGTAGAATTCTAAAGAGATGGAGACTGTATCATCCTCCTCGTCATCAACAAAATCTTCAAGTGCAAATGCAGCTCCAACGGCATCAGCCAAGGGCAATACTTCATCGTCTTCTTCATCAGCAGATGCCAGTGATGTTTATGAATTTAAATCTTCTAAAGAAGCCACCCCTGTAAGAGGTTCCAGTACATCGCCTAATCCAAATCCTAATGAAAAAGATGCTAAAGATAGTAACATTGCATCTGCATCTGTTTCAACTTCATCAAATCCTGCTGGTAGTACCAGTAGTACTGGTCAAAATCAAAGCAGTGGTACTAATGCCGGGAACACTCCTCTAGGTACAAATTGCTCATATTTTTGTTGATTATTTGATTTGTGACAAATAATTAAACTAAATGTTAATCTAAATTTATAACAGGGCTCACTAATTCAAATTCATCTGCAACATCGACAACTATAACGTCAACAGTCTCAGCTGCGGGTTCATCTTCGACGACATCATCATTGATCACAGTAAACAACCCTTCAGCAGATTCAATGACATCCTCAACATCAAGTGCTATGCAGATCGATGAAAATGTATTATCATCTACGGCGTCTCCATCTTCTTCTATTGCTCCGTCTTCAAATAAAAGAAATTATGAAAATGATCCAGTTTCAACTGATGATCAAGATGAGGAAAACCGTAAGCGTAAAAAAAAGGATGATACTGGAAAAGAGACTTCTACCGCGAAAGGAGCTGCCGGAAGAAATCAGACTGTCAATAGAAACAATCCCGCTGTTAATGAAAAGGTTAGATGAAAATTACTTCTGTTTAGTTTTGTCAATAGAAGTATTGTTACAAGTATTGCTGCTTGTTATTTATGTTCTTGATCTTTATAGGAGCATTAAAACTCAAACTGATTTAATTTTAATTGTAACTGTAATTGAAGTGAACACATTTTTACATCTTCTAACAATTACTTTTGTTATTTAATCTTGTTTTCTTATTTTTTTATCTAATTTATTATCTTATCAAATATCTAATTCATTTCATTTTTTCACAGAAACGAGCTACATCAACAAATAACATGAATATCCCTATATCCAAGCCTAATCAAGCCTCTACTACATTTGGATCTGGAGATCATAGAAGTCCAAGCTCTTTTACTGCAAATAGTCCAAAATCATCATTGGGTACGATTATTTCCTTAATATTAAAAACTCATTGTTATTTTACAAGTTATTAATTAAGCGAAGTAGTATTAATGTGAGAATTGTGTATTTTTAGCTAACATGACTCCTGAGTCAGATGGAGAAGACGACAAATCCAAAAATGCAGATAATGGATGTGGACCAAAAGTGCCACCATTAAAAATTGTTATACCTCAAAGCACTACTTCTGAACAAGAGCAAGGTAATCGCAATGGTAAAAACACGTCCAATAGGAGTCACCAGCTTCCTTATGTTGTTGCGACTTCAAACAGTAACGATTCTACGGACAAAGAATTGAGTAATGCCGGAAGTCCTATGGATACCAGCAGTAACGCTGGGCTTAAAGGTGATGAAAAAAAAGATTTTAGCGGGGTTCTTGATGAGTCCAGGTCATCCATACATCATCAGAGAGTATTGAGAAGTTCTCATAAGGCGGGCAATGGTAATGGTAATTCACAGAATAATAATGGGGGTTATTTTACATCTTCTCCTTTGCCGTGTGCTTCAACTGATAGATCGAATAACTCTTCGCCACAACAGAGGCATCATTCACCTACTCCGGAAAGTAGTACTGAAAGCTCTACAATTAGTAAAACTATGTTGACAGATTCTCTTGGTACAACTATTAAAAATAGTAACAGCGCTGCTACAGGGAGCAATTCTACAGATAAAAGCGATAAGAGCGTAGAAATGAAAAAGGAACCAATCGATTCGTCCGAGATAACCGTCAAAAAAGAACCAGGCGACGCAGGTGCAAACGTACAAACTTCGGTCGAGCTGCACCCACGGAAGAGAAAAATGAAGACTAACAAAGAAGCTCAACAGGCAGCTACGGCCGCAGCAGCAGCAGCAGCGGCAGCGGCAGCGGCTGCCGCAGCTGCTGCTGCGTCTGATATTGCTGAGGCAGCAAGTACTGGATCTGAAGTTCACCCACATGATCAGCCCATAACGAATTGTATACAGTTATTCATAAATATAAGAAAACAGGTAAAAATTTTATAACATAATGAATAGCAACTTATTCTCAATATGAAAAAAGTATATGAACCGCTTGAAATATTATTTTTAGATTGAGCGTCGAAGAAAGAGCTTGTTTCCAGTACAGCCTAAGCCACCCTCCGGTTTCAAGGATTATCTTATGAACCGTTGTACATACGTTTTAGCACGTAACACTAAAGAGGAACCAACAGTAACAATTCCAGCTAGTGTTCCAGCAGCTATGAAAGATTTATACTCACAGCAAGAACAAGAAAGATATGACTTGAGAATGGCACACGTTGTTGAGAAAGAAAAATTAGTTTTGGCTGTTGAGCAAGAGATTTTGAGGGTACATGGAAGGGCAGCCAGAGCTCTTGCAAATCAGTCAAGACCTTTTTCTCTTTGTACGATACTTAAAGATGAAGAAGTATATAATGTTATTACACCAGAGCAAGAAGAGAAAGATAGAAATGCTAGGAGTAGGTACAATGGTAGACTTTTTTTAAGTTGGCTTCAAGATGTAGATGATAAATGGGAGAAAATCAAAGTAAGAACTTTTACGAGTTTAATTAAAAAAAAAAATTGTTGACAATAATTTAAAATAATATTTTGATTTTAGGAAGGAATGTTACTTAGACACCATCAAGAAGCAGATTCTCTGCACGCTATACAAAAATTAGATTGGGAATGGAAATTGAAAGAGGTAGGGCTGTGTGAGGCTAAAGGCAAACCTCAAATTGATGAAACCCATGTACCAAATGTACCAGTTTCAGATGATTTTGATTTACTACCAGCTTAAGCTACTTTGTAAAAATGTACGTGACTAGGTACAGATTATTCTGTCTCAAAGTACCTAGGAAAAAGAAAAATTTGTCGTCTGTGATCTAGAAATGAATGGATAACTCATGTTAAGAATTGCCTTTAAATCAGTAGTTATTTGTATGATTAACTAATTGACTGTGTTTCTGAAATTTTTAATGCCTGAAAATATGGTTTATTTTACATTGTTTTTTGTTCTTTATCGCTTACATTTGTAAAATCTTTTCAAGACAATTTTTAAATTAGTTGACCATACTTTTGGAAAGTAATATATGCCAGTATATTATCAAGAATCTTCCAAATTTCCATTCATCTTCTTGAGTTATTTTAATGAATTTTAGACTATGTTTTTTTTATAATCATGAACTAAATATGTACATACATTTTATTTAATTAATAAATATTGTTAAGGTAATAAAAAATCTATTCATAATAAAAAGTGTACAGTAAATGAAAAATTTCTGAGTTATGTTTTTTCTGAGTTCTTCTTTGTGTCTGGTATAGTTTCATCTAGTTTTAAGTCTAGTGGTTGATCATAGCCCATTATTCTAACATAATGTTTCTGATTTTCTTCTGAGAAAGAAGTTGAATCCATAAACATGGGTTTGCCTTTTATGCAACAATTAGTAAACATCCCAAGAACGGTAGGAATAGTCACATCATCAGGAGTAAATTCAATCTAAAAAATCATAATGAATTAATATAAAAATGAAGTTAATTTTACTATGGTAGAATAAAAAGCTACCTTTTTCTGTCTGGCAAACAGGGTATATACTGAAGCGACATATTTATCCCTCTTTGGATAGTACTCAATGCTCAGTATATATCGTTTGGTAAGTAAATTCAACAGAGGTGGAGTTGCCAATGCAAAAAGGCCTAGCAGAGCAAATATTGGTAAGGTAAAGTTGGTTACTTCGCCACTTAGAACTGCTTTTTGGTAAACAATTGGTTGTACTGACAATCCCATGAGTGAAGTAGACAGCGATATCATTTTGATATTTTTGATATTATTGTTTTGTTGACCCATATACACAATTTCACATTCACTTGCATCTTTCTTGTCAGCAGCAGCTTTATTTTGATCACTTTTGGTAGAGTAACTTCTACTCAAAGGCACAGAAAACTTGACCAAATGAATCTAGATACAAAATAAATGACAATGAAAATCATGCATTTTTTAAATTAAATTAAATCTATGGCACAGTTTTATAGTGTATAGACAACTTGGTTGCATTGTTTATGCAACATTGTCATTCTGTTCAATCTAACCTGATGGTTTGCATTATTGACGTAACACACAGTGGGCAATAGTTTATGACAATTCGACGACGAGGCACATCTGCTCAACAATTTGCTGAACGCGGCTACTCGATAAACCGACGACATTATTGATATATTGTTTAATTGATAGCTCGCGAGATGCGAGTTACGAAGATCGCGTGAATAAGTAAATACACCGACGATCAGCGTGAACGCTGACGATAACCTCACGCTCACGTTCGCTGACGTTATTTCGGAGCAGAAGATATTGATGTCAGTCAAGCGGGCTTATTTAAAATACGTTTAAATACGTATAATTCATTTTATTGAATGGCAAACGATGAGATCAAAATACATTTTACGCAGATCGCTAAGAGCTTGATAAATTAATTATAGCGCCAACTTTTGATATCTTTTTTTATTTCACCTACATGGCAGAAATACTATTCCAGAATTAAAGAAATTGATATTCTGAATTTTCAAAAGATTTTCGCAAGTGTTCTTGCAAAACCTTGTATAAAAACACAATATCACGTTTTAATTGGGTAAATACCAATTAGTAATTTAAATTTCTCCGAGACGAGAAAATACCAAGGACGCATATAGTTTCTCCGCGGCCCATCGCGATAAAGGTCAATTCCATTACACGCGAGAGCCTTGGCACCTGTAAGATAATGTATAGTACACACACACATTGCGGAAAAAGGAGATTAGATTTCGATAAGGCTGAGGTGAGCGCGTGCGGGCGTCAACGATATATCATCGGGTCGGAAATAACATATATATACCTATACATCGTCATTGTTCCCCGAGCGCACGCGAGTTGTTATTTTTAAGCTGTTGCGAGGCATCGCTCGAAAAACTACAATAAATCCATAGTTGTCGCGTCGCAGACGTCGTCGCGCGTATAATTCCGAGAGAATGCGACGATGACTCGATGCTCGCTCGCTCGTCTGCCAATATAACACCTATTAAAAGCGCTTACAACACAGCAACATATATTTGTGCACACGATGATAACTGGTGGGAGCCGTTGCCTATATGCTGCGAGCATAATATGAGTGAGGAAGCCAGAGTAGCAGGCAGCCAGCAGTATAGTAGCGAAATATTGGCGGCTCGTCATTTATGCGCGTGTATCGTCCCAAGGCGCGCACGCATTTGGTCGTGCAACTCCCGCGACTCCTATCCTATCGAGCTTATAAAGTCGCGCGGGCCTCGCGAAATATAGTGTAGCGTGTGTTGAGCTCAGTGCGTGCCTATGCTGTCGTGGTGTGTCTCGTGGTGTGTTGTGTGACTGTTATGTGCCCGTGTGAGTGTGGGTAGAAACGCATGAGTAACACATATAGGCAAGAAAACGTTGCGGCCTGGCTGCACGACGGGACGGTTGCTTTGGTTATATCAGTAGGCGCCGCACTATTCCGCTACGACGACGACGACGACGACGACGACGACCCGTGTGTGCCGTGTAACGACTACTATGGACGAGATTTAGAACACTCAGCAATAGCAAAACTATAATCGCACGCACACGCTCGCATAGTCGGGCAAAATTTACATATCAGCCTCGAATCTCGGCTTAGTTTGCCCCCTATTTTCCCTTTTTTTTCATTCAAGATTGTTGTCAAGTTATAATAAACAGAAAAATGAAGATGCGGCTGGAAGCGGAATACCTCTCGCAGGAGCATCTTGCTGGTTTCGAGCATTACAAGGTAAAACGCTTGCTCATTGTATGCACTCAACAATTTATAATTCCTAGATCGGGCTCGATTCGACACAATCGTCTAGCTCGCTTCAATATTTATCTAATACATCCGCTAATTGTGTCATTCGTGCGAATTGTTTTAGAATTTGTCATGTTCTATTATAATCAATCTCTTATATTTGTTCAATTCTCGTGATTACAGTACAGCTGCTTGGACACCAGCCCGCTGAGTATTTATGTGATGCATCCTTTTTGGAATAGAGTTGTCGAGGTAAGTTAATTGGAAATACTTTGTGTTTGATCTATTTTTACAAGTAAACAAAGCTCTCTTTATAATTCGTTTCTCTATTTCTTTGCAGTATTGTCCAAAATGGGTTGCTCCAAATTTACTCACCTTCTCGGGTTTCCTCTTCACAGTTCTAAATTTTGCCATGTTCACATATTACGATTATTACTTCTTTGCATCCAGTGATGATATGCCGCAGTATGCTCTTATACCTAGGGCCGCATTTGCCTTAGCTGCATTCAATATCTTTATGGCATATACTCTTGGTAAGTTTTTAATTCATAAAGTATTTGCATCGTTATACATGCGTAAAAAAGAATAACAATTATTTTTATTTCTAGATGGCATAGATGGTAAACAAGCCAGAAGAACTCAAACTTCTAGTCCTTTAGGTGAATTATTTGATCATGGACTTGATAGCTGGACTACCATGTTAATTACTAGTTGTATGTACTCTGTGTTTGGTAGAACTGAACACAGCGTTTCACCCATAAGAATGTACTTCATTCTATGGAATGTGTTTATAAACTTTTATCTCAGTCATTGGGAAAAATATAACACTGGTGTACTTTTTTTGCCATGGGGATATGATTTGTCGATGGTGGCAACTGTTGTAGTTTTCTTCTTTACTAGCATTGGTGGACATTCCTCATGGAAATTTGATTTACCTGGAGGATACTCAGCAGGTTCACTCTTTGAATTACTTATTTATGTGAGTGCTCTAGTATCTAATGTACCAGTTGTATTGTGGAACATTTATAAGTAAGTTGACTTTTATCAAATGCTAGGTTTCTGAACCATGTGTAATTTAAATTTTATGTACAAATAATAGGTCATACAGAGATAAAACTGGAAAAATGAAAACATTCCCAGAAGCAATCAGACCATTGATACCCTTAGCATTATTGTTTGTCATAGCTACACCTTGGGTAGTGTATTCTCCTAGTAAAATAATTGAAAGAGATCCAAGAATAATTTACATGGCGGTTGGAACAATATTTTCAAATATTTGTGTGAGTGAATGAATTTTTAAAATGATAATTATGAGTAATCAATAATCAGTGTTCTAACATTGTGTTTTATTTTATAGTGTCGTTTAATAGTATCACAAATGAGTAATACTAGGTGTGAAATTGTGCCATGGATATTATTCCCTGCTGCTGGAGCAGCAATTATGGCATGGGCAGTACCAAGTTTAGATCTGATATTGATGTACTTATTGGCAGCTGTTGCTTTGGTATCTCATGTGCATTATGGTACATGCGTTGTAAGTACTCATTATTTACGAGCTATACTCTACATTTTAAATCAATCATTGCTTTGAGTAGTTTATTAAAGAGATAAATTAATTTTTCGTAGGTACGTCAGATGTGTCGTCATTTCAAGATAAACGCATTTAGAATAAAAAGTAATTCTGATTGACTGCTTGCTGATGATACATGCTAAAAAAACGAAGAAAAAACTGATAACATATATGTATGATAGGTGTGCGAGAAAAGAAAACTTAAGCCAGTAAAGATCTGATGCATTTCATGATAGCATAGTTTAGTGTGTATAGGGAAAAAAGGTATATTTTTTTTACAATTTTTCTCCATTCTAATTAATAATCCTTTTTAAAGGACACCTCATGGCAGCATATCCAATTTGGTAGTAAATCTCGTGCGAATTTCACTCCAGTCTGTTCTAATTTAAAATAAGCCTGAGATCGCTATTTAATATTCTTATCTTGCTACTGCTAAATATAATGTGATTCGGATTGTGATTGTTTGCATCAGAATCAACGCGAGTCTAATGTACTAATTTATGTCGGCACTCGAGTCAAATGTTCACCAAAAAATAGTAAGAGTTTCCATTCAGTGGTAGCACTTTTTTCCTTAGAGTAATGAACTTTCGAAAGTATAAGGTAATGGTTTTACACTTAAAAATGTTATAAGCTTGGTTTTAATATCCATCACTTTTGTGTGCTGCGCACCTCTTCGTTTTAATCATGTATTGTCTCTCGGATATTAACTTATGACAAGCAGCCATTGAATTATGTAGCTGCATATTTTGCACCTTCTGCAAAAATCTTTAAGTACCATGAACTTCTTGCCTTTTTTTCGTATTTCGAATTGCTTACATTTTAGTCTAATGAATTAAATTTACCAATACCGATCGTAAGAAAAGCTATGAGCCCTATTTTTCGGTAGCTAGCTAGATAATTTTTTAAATCATACTTCAAGAATCTTCAGGTTGTATGCAAATATATGTGATATACATTAACGAGAAGGTCGTTATTGTGTACAACTATAAATTTTTACCAAAAAGTATTTTTTGTCAAATATAAAAATGTCAAAAATATTCCAGGAAAGAAGTATAAACTTTGATGAGGGACGAATTTTTCATAACTGACACTTTGTCCGAAAAATATAATACGAGGTATTATCTCGATCATTCTCTATTATCTCTCTTTCTCTAGTCATCTAAGATTATACTTTGATTTCCATTGTGTAAATTGTATATTTTGTGTAAAGCTGCATCATCGCGCGTTTGTAAAGACGTAATCATGATTGTAATTGTATGTTACTTTAGACGATTACAGAACAACTATTTTTAGATTCTTTAGGTTCTTTATTTTCTTTATTTTTCGATTTAATTATATAATGTAATTATAGTATATCTTCATTGATAACAAATTTAAATGAAATTCGCGACTTACACACTTTTCATTCATTAATTTATTAATAACAAGGGATTTTAACTTTTGGAAAAACGATGGTTAATGAAAAGTAAGTAAGTCCTTGGTAATCGCGTTTTAATTGTGAATATTAATGAGCATTGAAAATAAAAATTTCGAATCAGGTGTAGAACATATTGATTGTAAGAATGCTGCATCACGTAACTAGTACATAAAAAAAGTGTACAAATGGATAAAATATGAATGATTTATAATTTTTAGTGCACACTGTGCCATATATTAATACACACGTTGTAGATATGTAAACCGTGTTATGATCAAAAAATGATGTAAAACTGGTTTTTTTACACGAAAGAAATATTACGTGCAAAAATTCGGTTCGGTGACGAATCCCGTTCGAGCGCGGATCCCTATCACCGGAATGATAATACATGTACACAATTCTTTATTTACTTTAAGCTCCGAATGACTATCAGTCGTTTTACTGTAAACTTACGAAAAAAAATTACGCTTATTAATAAAATGCTGTATTGATCAAGTTTGAAACGTTAGAAATAAGATAGCAGATAAATCGGTGTATTTTTTTGTGGGTGTCGTTCCGACGAAGCACGACTTGCTACACAGCTACTGTACACAGAATATCAAAAAAGCAACCATGTCAATTTATTATCCCTCAAAATGAGGAATAATATATGCGCGCATATTTTGCAAGAATAAAAAGAGCCAGAGATAGTTTTATATGTGTCATCTTATCAGTGCAGTTGTAAACACGAGTGTTATAGTAGTAAAGGGTACGAGTTTTGAGGAAAAAAAATTGCATCATCAAAATGTGTCTTCAATGTCATATTATTAAGATGGCGTTTCTAATTAACGTTATCACATAAAGTAATTAACTATTATTTATAATGAAAAGCATTTATGTATAACGAAGCAAACCTATGCGTACGGATAAACGATCAGTTGTGTAAAAATATATGAAAAATTTTACAAAACTATAAAAATAATCGTCTTTATTATTGATAACAATGGAAATAACGAGTCCAATGTGCAAGCTTCTCTATACAGATATCATTATTTACATTTTATACAAGTGAAAATGCGCTCGTCGCCGTCGTCTATAATTAGCTTTTATTGTGTAGTTTTCCCATAAATTCAGATCTTATCTTCTCTCGTTCCTCGGGCGGTGGCATATTTGGCTCGATGCCCTGCCATTTGCGTTGTTTCTCCACCGAAGACTACAATAAAATAGAAAATTTTACAAACTCACACGAAGCGTCAAGTTTTCTCATACTTAATAGTCACGAATCATCATCACGTACCCAAAAATTCCTGCAATTTTTGTAATTCACAAAGAACACCTCGCACTCCTTCTCGTAGTTTTGCTGATTGCATCTGGCCATGCAGTCGAAGGAGAGCTGCTTTTCCTTGAGGCAAGGATTGTCCGACTCCTGGCCGTATCTGTTGGCTTTTCTCTGAGCCTCCCTCTTCTGTTCGCTGATGCGCTGCCTCTCCTCGCGCCTCTTGTGAAATTCGTCGTCGAGACCGGTCATGATCGCCCGTTTATATCACCGATTTCCGGGCGCGCGTGGTGGTGGTGCTGCTGCTGCAACAGCCGGTCGGTTTTCTGGAACGATTACAGAGGATAATTATTGCGAGCATGACGAAACACGCAATAGGGGACGTTATCGAGATTCGCGAGTTTAATTTTTCAGAATTTACATTTCGCTAAATCGTTTCTCAAGTGTTCGCGCGGAGGGAAAGAAAAAGAAGAAATTGTTGATTGTTGGAACATTTGAAAATCGGCCAAGAATACCGCCCCGAGGCACGAGGCATTTTAGCGCGAGAATAAACGCATTACGTAAGCTTTCTCGTATATTGTCATTCGGCTCGCGCGACGAGTATATATAGAGTACACAATAACACGTAATGCAGCGTACGATATCTATACTACGCGCGGATCTATAATTGGATCGTATGCGGATACATTAATAAAAAACGATAAAAATATATGGCTGGAGTGGAGTTTCGAGCACACGCATTATACCGTGACGATTCTTGATGACTTATTTTTCAGTGTCGCACTAGTTTTTCAGCGCGATAGAGATAAAAAATTTTCCTCGATCACGCGTCTGTTTACGGGAAAAGCTGCAGACTCGTTGCAAAGCGAGTTTTTATTATTATCATAATCGCGCTTGCTACTGCGACGAGAGCCGCGAGATCTCGACTGCTAGAACCGTTGCGGATTTGCGTCGAATGTCAAAGAAAAGGTTAGAATACGCCTGAAAAACTGAACACAAAAACTCTAAATCATTTTGTATTACGTACATCGAGATCAGCAGCGGAGAGAAACTTTGCAAGCTGCGATATTGCAGCTCCTGGGGTAACAATTTTGCTCAACGCATTCACTTGCGAAACGATTTTACAATGTATACTTGTGATAATTTGGAAATGTCTACAATCATAACCGCGGGACTGTGTGTAAAATAAAGCCTCGAAAAAGTCAACTCGCAGCTTACGATGACTCGCGACGACGACCTGTCATCGCGCAGACGTTAACGCATCCGTTTAAATGTTCGACCGCGAAAGTTTACCCGCGCGACCTTGACAACCTTTGGGACTTTCGACATTTTATGGGCAGAGAATCGTAACTTTTAAAATTTTCGGTCGATAAAATGCCTCTGATTGGAAAAAAATTTTACCAGCGCGTTGCAGTGGAAAAGTGTGGGGCTTATCAAGAGTATACGTGACGTTGGTGCAGAAAAAATATCGCTAGTTGATTCTGACCATGTTGGCTCGCAAGACTTTCCCATACTTTCTAGAAAGTGCACTTTATCAACTACACTCTTATCGAATCTGCAATGTACAATACAAATAATCGTCATGTTTCGATGACTCGACGCTCCGCGCGAGCTATTAAAAAACCATTACCCAGTCTTATCGGCTATCGTCGATTATCGATGTAGTTTCGAGCCTCGATTCGCCTATATCATCATTCTTGAACAATTCAAAACTCTTTTACTAATATTTAATTGCCTCCGACAAATGGACAAATGGACAATCGGAGTCGACTATGGTACGATTGTGCGCAGGCGCGCGCACGCCTGTTGATGGCAGCCGCACACATAGCAGTAAGGTAATGTGTCAGTACAGCACTTGATGAGTACTCGCACTATAATGTGCAGTAGGCCATGCATTTTAGCGTATTAGCATCGAGTGTCGGTAGTTTGTATATCCTAATACCATAAGTCAAAACAAGGAGACGCTATAAAAACACCTCGGCGCCTTCTTCTGCTCCTTCGTCCCGAAACTCGAGTGCTGCGCGTGTGTACATCACCCAGTGTGTGTTGCTCCAATTTTCACTACGAGCGACTGCCTTATCCAGCTGCCTGTGTGTGTATATCGCTCTACCTGTGCGCGAATTGTGTGTGTGCGTGTGCATGTACAAGTGACTTTACAAGTGTCCACTCGATCTCGCCCGCGAGCAGCACCTCCTCGACTGAAAAATAAAATAAAATAAAAAGAAAAACATGTCCACACACAAGCCGCACCACCACGCCAACGTCAACAGCAATATCGTCGCTGTTAAGAGCAAGGCGAGTCATCGAGAGTCGCTGCAATTATTATTCGCGCGACTCGTCCGTCACATTCCATACCTGATACTTATGATTCATTTTTGTATCCGCAGTTCGATGCCGATATCATTCGTTTCTCCACCTCGTCTTGGACGTCCACCAGCTATGAGGAATTTAGGAAACTCCTTGCCCAGGAGCATGACATACCGCCTGAAATGGGATTTGATATATGGTATACAGACCCCACCGATGGAGATCTACTGCCTATCAACAATGATAATAATTTGGCTAGGGCACTTGTTGCTGCTAAACCCCTGTTGAGAATTCTTATCCAAAGACAGGGTATTGCTTGGTTTATTTATTCTTTATTCGATTTGCCATTGGTGCTGTTATGAATTCCTATCTTAAAATTTTTAGGAGATGGTTTGGAAGATATCAATGGATACAATACGCTAAAGCCTAAGAATCTTATATCTAGTATATTGGGAGGCACACCCGGAAAGCCTAAACCACTTGCTATATCAAATCCTCATGATTTTCGTCAGGTTAGATGTGCACAATTAATAATTCATATCCTCTTATATTGGTTTCTCTATTAGAATTATGCATTCAATATGATGACTCACCTGGTATGATCATTATTACTCTATAGAAAACAATGTGCGTTGAATATGAATTCAACAACCTGTTATATTAATGAGTTCATCAATATTCTTTACATAGCTCATAAAATATTCATTTGCCGTTAATGAATTTGACACTTGGTTGTCAAATTTATTTCAAATTTGAATTTTGTTGCAATTCTCTTATTATTGATCTAATTTTTAAATAAAAAATCTCTATTTTATGGTAATTTTTCCTAATTGATAATATTTCTATTTATTTAGGTATCAGCAATTATAGATGTAGATATATTACCTGAAACTTGTCGACGCGTTAAACTTTTGAAGCATGGTTTGGATAAACCACTTGGATTTTATATCAAAGATGGAGAGAGCTATCGAGTAGGTCCAGGAGGAGGTATAGAAAAAGTTCCTGGTGTATTTATAAGCAGACTTGTGCCAGGAGGATTAGCTGAAGGCACTGGTCTATTGGCAGTGAATGATGAAGTTTTAGAAGTAAATGGTATCGAAGTAGCTGGCAAAACATTAGATCAGGTAAAAATAGTTTCTTCCATGAGTTGAGCTCCTAAAATTGATGAGTCACTTGTCAGTGACCTATTCAATACTTTATCTACGACCGCTGTATTTTTAACCATTATTTTGACTTGATTTTATTTTAATCACAGGTGACCGATATGATGGTAGCCAACTCGTCGAATCTGATTATCACGGTAAAACCAGCGAATCAGCGTGCTGCTTTGGCCGCTCCAAGACGCGGTTCCTACTCTCGTAACTCGCAGCTGTCATCGGGCAGTCAACAGTCGATGCAGAGCGCAGCAACAGGTAGTGACGAAGACGCCGATGAAATTGTCGATTTGACTGGCGTCAACATACACGACGACGCAGCCAGTGGTGATGGTTCATCGACCGGACACCATCACCATCATCACAATCGCTTCACGCAACATGACCAAGGTGTTTTGCATCTCTAGAGCTGGGCTCCTATGCTCGCAAGGAAATAATTAAAATACTGTCTTGCTTTCAAAAAGCCAACTATTTACACTTGAAATATGTATCAAAGTGAGCGAATTTACTCGCTTAATTAGATACTTTCACCAACTTTTTAAGAAATGGCCTTTGCCGTAAATGAATTAAGAAAGGGAGAAGAAACAAAGTTTCATCATTGTTAGATAAAAATGAAATTGATTGACTATGGCTCGAGAAATTATTGATTGTAAATCGTCATGTTGACGGGGTGATCGAAAAAATGATCAGCTATCTCGAATGTTTACTTACTTTTATGAAAAACTTCTCAAGTGTACTTAAAAAGTAACGATGCCTTACGGTTTTACTTAAACGTAGAGGTAATTTTTAATTAGTAATTAAATTCTCTCTTTTACCTTTTTTATTTTGATCGCTTTACGATGTGTGTTTTTAAACGATATTCCGTTATCACATCGCTTCGTTATTTAGATCATTTAAAAGTGAGTATCTTTAATCCATATAAATTTAGTTTATATAGATTGTACTTATTCATTAGTTGTATGCTAATTTATAAAAATCTTAAATAAGCGGTAATTTTATGATCAAGCAGTTTACCGAAAATCTTTTAATTCTGGAATATAGTCTAATACTTATACATTTTGAGAGTATTATCACAGTAATTATTTTCATGCAATGGTATGTTGATTCCGTCTAAATTTTTGATTAATGAATATCAATTACAAATTAATCATTCTTTTACCTATAGATGTAATCTTTTGATAGTATTTGCTTTACTTTTTTTTAATGAACCGATCAAATTTTAATTAAACTCGAGGCTTTGTTTCGAGATTATTATCATACTAATGAACTGCATTTTCATAAATTGACGTGAATTAGTTTATGATTTAATTTATTGGGTATTTTTATCCTGCATTTTTTATTATATATAATTTAAAAAATTAAAATATCATGCACATGTTGTATAGTATGCTATGAATTTTAATTTGAAATTTGATATGTCAGGAAGAAAAACTGAATACTTACTTAACCGAATTAAATAATTGATTAAAACCCATATAATCTATACATGTATGGGTGCAAACATATCGTTTTTCAATACATGATTTTTTAATGAAAATTGTTTGAAACTCTTGTGGGTCATTGGGCCCTCTTGTGGTTTGTAAGAGTTGGTTATGAGAGAATGCATGAGTCACTATTTAGCAATAAATTGTACATATATAGTTTCAAGGGAACCATTTCACTATAATATTAATCAACTGTGGAGAGGCCTTTCATCAAATATTAAATTGTAAATAAATAAAAATTGATAATGAAATAAAACTAGTATTCAGACGAATTTTTAATAATTGAAAAATAGTGATTCTCTTTGTATGTACTTCGAAAGAAAAAGAAAGATTTTCAATGTCGAATATGATTGTTATCTGAGAATGAGTTGTGCACTATTGACTGTAAAGGTCAGGTCTTTTTATCATGTACAAATGAATTACATTGGCAATCGATTAACATGTGTTTTAGAGTCTTTCTATTGAAAATGATATTGAATGTGCATGGTGCTTTTGTAAAAAAGAGTAAAGTCATAAGAATTGTATTGTATCATGTTTGAATTTCGAAAGCTACTTACAAGTTGATGCGTTTGATTAATCTCTACTTGTTAATTCGTGAGCAATAGATATTCCAATTGTATATATTGTATATTAACTTTACTTTTTTATTTGAAGGCAGTCCACTGCAATTTATACAGAAAGTATATCGATAATATATTATTTTTTACGGTCATTTATTAATATATTATTAGCATATCGACTATTTTTTTTAACTATCCGTTGCATATCCGTATTTATTTATATTTATAACAAACGAGTAAAGGTTGTCCAATGACATGGGTGGATGATTAATTTTTTTATGGTCAATTTTCGCAATTGTCTACATAAAATTTGAATGAATATTATTTAATGAATCTATATACCACTGCACCATTTTACCAACAAAGACTATTTGATTATATTGATAGCCTTTATCATACGTTGCAGTTATGAAGTCATAGAATATATATTAAATATATATGCTTATATACTATACGTTGGTACAATCACATTATACTTACTTTTCGTAGAAAAGAACATATTTTAGCGGAAAAGTTTTTAAAAAAAGATATTTTTATGATTATTACCTGTTATACGAGCTACTACTACTATTATTGCGACGACTGTACGACTATGTACGCATGTGTACTTATATTGTTTATTCGCGTGCCAATCTGTAATTGCATGCTTGCAAAAAATGAAAACTTAAAAACAGAATTTTTAGGGCAATAATCGTGTCAAATCAAAAAAACAAAAAAGGTGATCGTGACTTAATAATCATCTACGAAAAAATGCAAAAAAATAGCGATAAACGTAAAAAATGAATTTAAAAAAAAAAAGATAAAACAGCATATAAGTTTTAGATACGTGAGAAAGTATTATTTATGCATCGGTAGCGAAAAAGAGAAAAAGAAAAAGAAGGAAAAAATGTATTGCGGCATTTAACGAGATGTTAAATGCGAGGAACAATAAAAGTATTTTACAATAAAAAAAAAAAACCTCGATGTTGTAATTTTGAACCTTGTGTCGACAATATGTTATTTTTTCCACGCGATACAGCTGACTTTGCGCGACAAAACAACATCGAAGCGCGGCCGCATGCCGGTCATGCCGTTTGACCGCGCGTAACCTCGTACATTGCGTAAATTTTTCTAGGTGTTTTTTTTGTGTTGCTGGTCGATGAAGTTCGTTCACAGGGTCGGGGGCGAAAGATGCTAGCAGGATGTCGTTCAGTGACTACGGCTTCGACATATTCCCGTACTTCGGCGGTCGATCCCGCCGTCAGAATCGTCAGAGAGCGATCGGTGGCGGCGGCCTCGCCGACGGCGACTGTCGTCCGTTCAGGAAGAGACGACAGAAGCAGAAGCCTCAGCAGCAGGTCGTGCACGCCGACTCGTGCTACCAGCGAATAATCGAGCATCTCATCGAACTGGGCACTCTGGCCGAGAATCAGCTCGCAAGGGTCAAGGGCGAATTGGCCAAGTACAAGCAGATCGAGCTGAGCGAGGAGCAGATCGAGAAGTTGAGGAACGTAAGTGCGAGAGAAAGCTCGACTCGAGTTCGGCTCGAATAACTCGAGATTCTAATTCTTGCGCGAGCCAACAGTTGGAAGACACGGAGTGGGACGAGTGCTCGAGCGAGTACAGGAGGGTGATCGAGTACGTGAGATTCGACGCTACCGGCTGCGCCTTCATCCCCGGTACAGTACCGACCGTAGAGCTTTAACCGACTATATAGCGTTGCGAACTTACATCGATTCTTGCATACATCTTTACAGATGATCAGCAAGATGACTCGTCGAGCTACGTCTTCGAGACGGCCAGTGTCACGTGGAGCGTGAGTTTCAAACGTCTTAACTTGGGATGAAAAAAGCTAAATTATTTTATACCATTGCCTCCCCCTTATTGGACTGTAGATACCCGGATTGGACCGGAGCCGCGACTCACCCCACGCGACCATCACGGAAATCGAGGAGAAAGATCGGCAGATCATCGAGCTCCAAAACGAGTGCAATGTCAGCTATTATATGAACATTAGGCGTTCCTTTGGTATACTTAATTACTCGGTACTTACGCGCAGGTGAAAGATGCCGAGCTCGGCCGCTCGGAGGAGCAGAACCGATACCTCGAGTCGATCATGGACAAGATGAAGTCGGAGATCCAAGTGCTCGAGGACAACTCTAGAGTTGGTATATAATATATGCGGAAATTTTTGTACGTTAATACAGTGAGATTGTTCCGTTGCAGAACACCCAGAGCGAAATCGAGCGAGTCGTCCAGCAGAAGAGCGAGGAACTCGTGGCGACGAAACAGCGGGTAAGCAGTGGCTGATCTCTCACTTTGAAAATTAACACTCGTGATCGAGCCATTCAATTTATCGTTAAAATTATGGCCTGCACACAGATCGAGCAGCTCGAGGCTGAATTGAGGCAAGAGCAGCGGGCGCACTCGGAAGACTCGCAGAAATTCGCGAATCTTCGACGGGCCCTGCTCGATGAGCAATCGCTGCACGACACTCTGACGGTTGGTCGTATCAGTATTTTATTTTCTGCGGTTCTCGGTTCTCTCGTCGTCGTCGAGGAAGCCCGCGTTCGAAATTTGATCCTTATCTTTTCTGTCTCGCCGCAGAACGAGCTGAAAGTCGCCAAGCAGCGATTGGACACCCTGGGCAAGGAGAACTCGTCGCTACAGGCGACGATGAAGCAGCTGCAGCGCGAGAGGGACGATCTGCGCAAGCAGAACCGCGAGCAGGACGGCGAGATCGAAAAGTTGCTCGACATCGTTCAGCGGCTCAACGACAAGTACGACAGGGTCAAGGTAATATTTGTAATCGTTAAACTCTCGGTGTTTTATATTTTACCCATAATTAGTACGTTCGAAAATAGAGATGTGTGAAAGTACCCCGAAAAATTCGGCTCGATCGAGAACGACAGTCGGCGTTGTTTAATTTGGTTATAGTTTTTACCATATTATGTGCAACTCATCACGTTACCGGATGAAACGTCAACTATATAGTATGCATAGTTAAATAAAATAATACGTGATGATGTTAGAGCGATACGTCAAAGCGAGTATTTGCCCATCACACTTTAAGGTTCATAATCATATATTTCTTGACTGGCTCCGATTTACGGTATAATACGTATAAATCGAGTTCCCGATTTGGCATTGTCAGGACAATTTGAGATTTTCCCGCTCGTTAGAGTCGTCTTGGAAAAGCCTGAATCCAGCCGAGTAGGGCTCGACGCCTATACCTAGCCGTATATTATTCTTATTAATTTCGCGTATTTTCATACACATAAACGGCCCTTACTGCTCTGTATTTACAATTTTCACTCGATACTCGATACTGTGTACATTAGCTCGGGCTACTGCCTACTTGTAACTCTTATAGCTTCGTCTACGTGTCTCTTACTCGTACAGATCGTATCGTTACGTGTATAGTCAGACGGCCAACAAGATCACACCGACCGAAGCAAGTGATTAATTTCGTGACAAAAAAAAGTAATAAATACTTTAAATTATAATTGTGCGATTGTGTGTTGTGCGCGTGAATGCCCAGAACGATGTCCGGAACTACGGGAAACCTCTCGAGCTTAGAACAATTGAAGAGCTTGCGAGATGACTACAATTTGAAGGACAAGCAACAGCGATATCAATTTCTCAGCAAACTTAGTCCCTTAACCAGAGATTGGGAGGGCCAACTTCCAAATCTCCGAGATATTTTTCAAGAAGAAGAAATTGATTGGTTGCTCGAGGCTTCCGTGGATCAGCGTTTCCGGCTTTATGGAGATGATTTCATACATTTTGCGGTAAAAACAGGATACAAAGATGAGCCCAAAGTTGATGAGAACGGCAATCCACTTTTGTGTCGTACCACAGCAGTGCATCGTGCGGCTTATAAGTACCGTTGCTATACTTTTGAAATTTTTGAAATTTACAACAGATTTGATCTGAACTACACCGACGAGTCTGGCCTCACTCATTTTCACGCGGCCTGCACGTTTTTATCTTGTAAGGAGTCAATTAATAAATTCCTGGAGGCTGGCCATGATCCCAATCACCTACATCAAAACACAGGTGAATCGCCGCTACACTTCGCTATAAAGCACAAAATCGGAGAGGCGGTTGAATTGCTTATGAAAAGAGGCGCCAACCCGAATTTGGCCAACAAAAACGGATTGACACCTTTGCATGTTGCCTGCATGCATGACTACGAACTTTATTCTTTCATGGATACGATAATCGAATATAGCACAGACCAATATCGGCCGGTGAAGGTAAACGCCCGGACTAATTTGGGCAATACACCGCTGCACTTGGCACTGGAGAACGGCTACGAAAACTTGGTCCGATTGCTACTGGAAAATGGCGCCGACCCGAATGAAGCCAACAATGAGGGATCGACTCCTCTGCACATTATTTGCCAGAATAAATACAGTTATATTAATTCGGCTAAAAAGTTATTTTATATTAGCAGCAATAACCATCAATTGGTGCAGTTGAACGCCCGGGACAAGTTTGGCCGTACACCGCTACACTTGGCACTGGAGAACGGCCACGAAAACTTGGTCCGATTGCTACTGAAAGATGACGCCGACCCGAATGAAGCCAACGATGAGGGATCGACTCCTCTGCACATTATTTGTCAGAATAAATACAATTATATTAATTTGGCTGAGACGTTATTTGAGATTAGCAGCGATAAATATCAATCGGTTCAGTTGAACGTTCGGGACAAGTTTGGCCGTACACCGCTACACTTGGCACTGGAGAACGGCCACGAAAACTTGGTCCGATTGCTACTGGAAAATGACGCCGACCCGAA
>CACVKI010144887.1:49347-65950 GCA_902732785.1 Trichogramma evanescens
ATGACGCCGACCCGAATGAAGCCAACGATGAGGGATCGACTCCTCTGCACATTATTTGTCAGAATAAATACAATTATATTAATTTGGCTGAGACGTTATTTGAGATTAGCAGCGATAAATATCAATCGGTTCAGTTGAACGNNCGGGACAAGTTTGGCCGTACACCGCTACACTTGGCACTGGAGAACGGCCACGAAAACTTGGTCCGATTGCTACTGGAAAATGACGCCGACCCGAATGAAGCCAACGATGAGGGATCGACTCCTCTGCACATTATTTGCCAGAATAAATGCAATTATATTAATTTGGCTGAGACGTTATTTGAGATTAGCAGCGATAAACATCAATCGGTTCAGTTGAACGTTCGGGACAAGTTTGGCCGTACACCGCTACACTTGGCACTGAAGAACGGCCACAAAGAGTTAGTCCAGTGGCTGCTGAGAAATGGCGCCGACCCGAATGTAGCCAACGATGAGGGATCGACTCCTCTGCACATTATTAGCGAGAGAGACACAGCGTTGTTTGGTGATATTAAAGACTTGGTCGAGCTATTCTTCAAGATCGTCGACGAGCAACATCTAACGGTGCAGATCGATACCCGGGACAAGTTGGGTCGGACACCGATGCAATTGGCAGTAGTGAATCTCAGTCCGGATGTGGTGTATACACTCTTGGCCCGAGGCGCTAATTTCTCAAGCTTCATTTTTCCCAAAAAGTTTTCCTACGACGAGAGATTTGAACGGCGGGGTTATGAAATATCGGAAATTTCTCAATTGAGATTAGTGTCTGGCGCTGTGGCCGTCTTAGCGAGTCTAGAGGATAATGGATACGAGCTGAAGCTAGAGGACGCTCTGAAGATCATGGACTTTTTTAATGATCACATAGGATTCTCGAACTCGACAGACCTTGAAGTACGATGGGATGAGTACGTTGAGTTCACGAACGAAGCGAAAAATAAAATGTTACTTCCGAGCTTGTCGCTCTACGACCTGTTACACTTGAGACCCGAAGAAGCAGATAAATTGCTCATACCTATAGAATACTTCAAGTTGTTGAGCTCGGAAAACCTTCCATTGACCTCCCACTCCCTTGAAAGAGGGCTTTGTTTTAAGCATTTTAGGGAGTCGATAGCGAGAAAATTTTTCCGGCTATGGGCAGTGGACTCATTCATGAAGCTGTTAAATTTCCGACTGCCTCTCGAGTGCTGTGAAATAGTCATCGATGAATCATTCACGAACAAAATTTTATATAACATTTGTTTGGCTTATAAAATTCGTCAAAATTCGTCATGTGAATAAACATATTTGCAGTATGTTTTAATGTTTCGTGCAAATTAATTTTGCAAATTTTCCACATTATCATTCGAATAAATAAATTTGAAAAAAAAAGAACGAGTTTCGAATTTATTGATCATCGATAACACCCGATCACTCGAAGTAAAAGATCTCACAATTTATCTATTTTACACATTCAAACCAAGTTATGCTCTAGCACTATTAAAAAAGTTCAAGTACTCGAAAGCATCGAGGTAGTCGAATTTTATCGACTCCAATCGAACTCAATGTACGACGAGTCGGTCCATCTCGTATCCTGTAGCATGCACCATTTGATAAATATTGCAGTTGGAGTTGCAAGAGGCGCTGGAGGAGGCGAGCACGAGCGAGGAGCGTCTGAGCCAGTGCAAAGCCCAGCTACTCACCATGGAGTCGGAGGTCAGTCGGCTGGTTCGCGACCTGAGCCAGGTCTTCGGAGCCGGTGTCGCTCACGTCGCCGGTAGTTGCTGCGACGACGTTAACGACACGGAGCCGAGCAGCAGCGGTAACAGCGACATCGGCGATTTGGCGGCGGTTCACGCGCACGAGGAGGAGGAGGAGCAGCAGCAGCAGCAGCAGCCCGACCAAGCCAAGCTGCTGAGCCGCGGCTTCGAGAGGCTCATGCGGGAGCACGAGCGTTGCGCCAAGCAGCGAGCCGATCTCGCGCGACAGATACAGCGGCTGAGGAGCGAGGACCGGGCCAAGCGCGACAGCGACATCAGGTCCGCCGCCGAGAACTTCCGCTCCGTCAAGACCGACATGAAGAAGATCGTGGACGACCTGCTGCTGCGCATCGACGCCCAGCGCCGCCTCGAGGAGACCGAGCAGGCCTACATGGGCGTGGTCAAGGAGGCCTCGGCCGCCCTGGAGAAGCTGCGCGCGAGCATCGACGAGCACCGCGACTATCGCGAGTGCGAGAACTTTCTCCTGCTCGAGCTGGAGCGCATGCAGCAGGCCCTGCGCAGATCCGACGACGCTTTGAGGAGTATGATCGAGGAAACGACCTCGACCGAGCTGCTTCCCGTCATCGAGGAGAGGGACAGCGACGATTGTATCGAGCAGCAGCGTCCCTTTACCGTCAAGAACGTGACGACTCAACGGATTCTTCAATGCGTCGAGAACTCCAATCAGATCGTCACGAGGATTACTGCGATTTTAACGCAAAGTACGAAAATTGAATTACATTCGAATTTATTATTGGTTTCATTGAATTAAAATGCTCTCGTCAACAGATTCGATTATCAAGTCGATGTACAAAGACGATTTGGAGCATCAACTCAACGTCGCGCTATCCGAGCTCGATGACATGGACGTGCAAAAGAGTCAGCTTCAGGACGACCTCGAGCGCAGCCGAGGCAAGTGCCAACAGCTCGTGTCCGATCTCGACAAGTGCAGATATCTTCTCGCGGAAAAAAACAACGAACTACAGTCGGTCGTGCGACAAATGCAGGACAGGTAATTTTTAATCGCTATGTAATGTCTCGTTGATGTATATATTTGACATTATTCGCGCGATCGCCGTAGACTCCAAGTGAGCCTGGAGAAAATCGACGACATGAACAATCGCCTGGCCCTGGCCGAGGAGAGCTACGTGATTCTCAAGCTGGAGAAAAACGAGCGCATCGAGTCGCTGGAGAAGCAGCTGCGCCAGGAGCAGTCCAAGCTCAAGGAGTCGCTCGACTGCAACGATCTGCTCTACTCGAAGCTGCTCGAGGCCGGCGAGACGATCAAGCAGCTGGAGCGCAGCGTGATCCAGGACACGGTGCGCAAGGTCGACCTCGACGCGCTCCAGCTGCTGCAGGACCAGGTCGCCGATCTGGTCGAGGAGAAGAACGAGCTGGTGACGAGGCTGAGACAGCTCGAGTCGCATCTCTACGCCCTGCAGCGCGACCGGACCAAGGTGAAGCATCACCTGGACAGGGTGTCGGTGGAGAATCAGGATCTCGAGAGGCAGATCGACGTGTTCAAGCGGGAGAACGAGAAATTGTTGATGGGCCAGAAGCAGAAAACGAGGGAACACACGCAGGAGCTGATCGACAACGTCGATCATCTGGTCAAGAGATTCGAGCAGTTCAACAAGGCGGTCGTCACGAAACCTGCCGCGATCGATCCGGCCGTTCAAGCGTTGCAGCAGCAAGTGCGCGAGCAAAAGGACAAGGTATAACATTCATTGAAGCAGCGATGCAAAATATATACTTTAAATCGTTGATGTTCTTTTGCGCAACAGCTGCGTTTCCAAGAGAAAGAGTTGCTCATGAAGGACAAAGAGGCGAACGACAGAGAACAAACGATCGGCCAGTTGAAGGAAGAGTTGGCCAAGACCGAGGAACGTAATCGAGCCAACTGCAGCAATCTCAGCGACATGATCGAGCAGATTCAGCAGCTGAAACGAGAAAAATCTGAGCTCAAAATCGAGTTCAAAGTAAGCTTGTGTGGGTGTTCTGTGAATGTACTATGTGGTTCATCACGTTCATTTCTAGCGAACGACGGCCAAGTACGAGGAAAAATGGACCGAGGCCTACGAGCAGAACCAACAGAAGAATCAATCGATTCGCAACGTCGACGCTTGGATTCAGGTACGATGTACGACGAAACAAAATAAAAATCATTGCGAGTAACCGAACGACGATCGAAATTTTCTGTCCCAACATGTGCAGTCGCTCAACAAGATGGAACGACTCGAGCTGCACGACAGGATCTGCACGACCCCCCTCTGTCCCAACAGCGCCTTCGACATGTACGAGGAGCAGAGGAAGAGAAGCGCCCGGGAAAGTATGTTCAATCATCAGTGCCAGCTGAAAAAGACACCCGGTAACGTCGCCGCCGCCTATCCGAAGAGAGAGACCTGCAACAAGAGCAACCAGAATCTTGGATCGAGAGTCGCGACGCCGAAGACTCATCGCAGCGGCGCGAGCGGCAGAGCCCCCCGAGCGACCATGAGCAGCCACTCGATCGGCTCGGAAAAGAGCCAAGCTTCGACCAAATTGAAAGCTTATCAACGCTGAATGAATAAAAAAAGATTTTTTTTCTACTTTGGATTGTCTCTTTCGAGTGTGCGTCATTTTACGGGCGCGACCAAAAAAAGTTGTAAACGCCAGGGTGTTACAAAAACTTTCCGCGATATTCGAAACAAGCGAGAAAAATGAAAACGTGTCTGATTGAGTTATCTTTTTATCTTCATTAATTAAACACGAAACGATTTAAAGAATATAAAAAATTATAATTTATTTTAATAAATTTTTCAAATAAAATCATATGTATTTTTTCTTACTTGCAAATTCAATGCGGGAGTTCAATAAATGAGATTGGAGCTGATGGCATAAAATTCATATAATGATCTTCCTGCATAATGGAATATTTATTGGATAAAAAGTATCCATTTATGTGTAAAATGTTTTAAATGGTGTTGATGATAATTTTTAGTTGTAAAAATGTCGAGGTTGTCTTGAGTCAAGAAGCAGTGCTCTACATATCATGCTCGCGATCTACTTACAGTGGCGGGTTGAAAAAGGGGATTGCCCTCACGCAATTTGGAAACAATTATGAGAACTTCTTCCGATTATGAAGAACTAGAAAACATTTTTTGGTTTAAATTAGATTATTAAATGGTTTCCACATTGGTTTTTTTCAGATAGAACACATTGCTATTACTGATCACGTCTCTCGTAGCAAAAATTAAGTCAGCAAAGTTGTCGAAATCTTTTATTTGGGCGTGTTCGATCAATTCAGGCGCGCGTATCATCAGGAGCTTATCAAGAACTACAGAAAGCGAATAGCCGAAAAATGGCACGAAGATTAGTAATTTATAGTACGCGAAATCTGAAAGCACAACAATGTTATTATGTAAAGATGTAATGATAATTAAATGCTCAAGGTTTAAGTAATACACAATAATTTCAGCACGACTTTTATTGAAATTTTATAAAAACACATGTGTGAGTATCTATACAAATTTACAAATGGCAATCGTCATTCCTTACCCATCAATTGTAGCATGCTTGACTTTATGACTCTTGTATACTGCCTTTCCTTGCCAAAGCAAATGATATTCAAGTTGACATTTTTTCTTGCATTACGTGGCTAACCTTTGAGACTTTCATGCACTGTCTTTTGGTGTCTGTTTAATGTCGATTTTTCTCCAAATTTTTTTTCGCACTTGTTACAGGCGTAATCTTTTCTACCTTCGTGTACCGTCCTTTGGTGCTTTAGCATATTCGATTTTTTTCCAAATTTCTTCTCGCAGTTATTGCATGCGTAATCTTTGCGACCTTCGTGTACTGCCCTCTGATGCAAAAGCAAATACGATTTTAGACCAAATGTCTTTTTACAGATTTCGCATCCGTAATCTTTGCGACCTTCATGAACTGTCCGTTGGTGCTTGAACAAATCTCTTTTAGTTCCAAATTTTTTCTCACAAATGTCGCATATGTAATCTTTACGACCTTCGTGTATTGTTTTTTGGTGAAGAAGCAAATTCTGTTTATGTCCAAATTTTTTCTCGCACTCGTCGCACGCGTAATTTTTACGACCCTCATGGACTATACTTTGATGGCTCAACACATCTTTTTTACATCCAAATTTTCTCGCGCACTTGTCGCATACAAAATCTCTACGACCTTCATGTACTTTCTTTAGGTGATTGAGCAAATTCCCTTTTTGTGTAAATTTCTTTTCACACTTGTCGCATCCAAAATCTCTACGACCTTCATGGACTGTCTTTTGGTGTAAAAGCAAATTCCGTTTGTATCCAAATTTCTTTTCACACTTGTCACAGTCGAAATCCTTGCGGCCTTCATGGACAACAGCTATGTGCAAGAGTAAACACCGTTTACTTCCCAATTTCTTTCCACAATGGTCACACTGGTAATCTTTGAAGACTTTCAAGGCGAAATCATTTCGATCTTTGTGTACTATCTTTAGGTGGAAGAGTAAATGCGATTTTTTGTTAAATTTCTCCTCGCACTTGTTGCAAGCGAAATCTTTATGACCTTCGTGGACTGTTTTTATATGTATGAGTAAACTATTTTTACTGTCAAATCTCTTCGCGCATATTTCACATAAGTAATTTTTGAAAACTTCGTGGAATATTTTTTTGTGCTTGAGTAAAGTTGATTTGTTTTCAAATTTTCTCTTGCACTTGTCGCATGTAAAATCTTTGCAGCCTTTGTGTACTGATATTTGGTGTCTGCTCAAATGACTTCGAAACTCAAATGTTTTCGCGCACATGTCGCATGCGTAATTTTTTTGTTCATTGTGAATTGTGTCTTGATGCGTTGACAAACTTGATTCTAGTGTAAATGCCTCCTGACAAATATCACAAACGTATTTTTTGTCATCAGAAACAACAATGTCGTGCTTACTTGAATTATCTCGTTCAGATTTTTTATCACTTTTATCCATTTCAGTTCCTAAAACATACAATGTATCCTTCTATTTAGTGCCACGTAAATTGAATGAGTAAAATGTGTTTTTTGGTATTATGGCTTGTTTGGCAAAGACAACATTCAAACTAATTTATTTATGCTATATAAACATGATCAGTATTCGAGGGAATATGTGAAAATCGAATATGATCATATTGTTTACAGTTAAGGTACCAATTTATCTATTAATACATTATAACACTTGAAATTATTCAAAATTCTAACTTAACGACGGCTCCTTCAAAGAATTTTCTAGTTTCATTAAACCAAGCACTTCTAAACAATACTCATGATAGACAACATATCGTTCACACAGAAAACAATGATTAAATAGATCCTTATGCACATTTTTAATAAAAAATGTTGATATTCATTCAAAAATTTGCCACCCCCACGCCAAGGGTGATTGACGTGCTCCATAATTCGCCACTGTCTACTTCAACCTCTCATAAATCTCACTAAGTTTTGACATTCTATATATAACGAACTACAGTAAAATATTATTCGTTTTGACAGCAGAAACTCTACCTTTTCTGAAAAAATTATGACAACTCTTGGTGTCCCGTGATCTTTCCGGAATATAGGTTTTCGTAATGAAAACTGTGTTTTTTCGTGTAAAGAGTTTTTTCATCCTATATTCCTGAAAGAACACATCGAGAATCGTCATAATTTTTTTAGTATAGAGTGTAGAGTTTGCGCCGCAAAATATAATTGTATTTTAATTTTTATCGGGCACTTAAAATTAAAAGAGCGGCATACAATATTAACATGATCTCTTCGAGTTGAATAGAATATTAAAATTACACGAGACGTAACTCGTACAGAAGTCGTTTGTCGTTTGTCCATAACGAGTATACTCATAAATAGGGGTGTGAGGGTATCCAAATAACTCGGCTCGATCGAGTTGAAAACTAGAATCATTTAGATAGCCGATTTTTCCCAAATACCCGTACTTTTGCAAATATTCAAGTTTTTTAGTAGCTTTGGTCAATCGAAACGTACAATCAATGTCGTTCAATTTTGTAACGATGAGAGAGCCATAATTCAGCCAAGTCGGGACGATGCCTATTGCCTAGCCGTGTGTTATTGTTATTAATGTCGAGTATTGTTATACACACGAGTGGTCCCCACTACGTTGGATTTACGATTTTTGAAATCGTTACCGATCTTTCAACGATCCCTACTCTTTATATGTTCGCACTACTTGTAACTCTCACAGCTTTGTCGAAGAGTTTCTTGTACTCTCTAAGCAGTGTAATACGTAAATACGTACAAGTTACGTAATAACGACATCGCAGCGGCGCAGCTCAGGAAGATCGCCCCGACCGAAGCAAGTGATTTGCGCGAAAAGACTAAAGAAAAAATTTTAAATCATAATAGCGACCATGCCAGTCGAGAGAGTACCCATTGCGACGAAAAATAAAGAAATGTGGCCCATCAAAGAGTTAGCCGTACGCTTGCGGATCGCCGACGATTCATTTGTAAGTTCGCAGCCCTGTGACAAATCCGACGACAACGGTGGGTGTCACGACGACGAACCCGTACGTTCACGTTGGTCCTATGAGGAGAGCGAACGTACTGTACAATTCCGTAACTCGGAAAAGTTAGACCAATTGAAGAGTTTACGAAAAAATGTCGATTGGACGAACGAAAAGAAGCGACACCAATTTTTCCAAGCATTTTATCTGTTTGTAATCAGGACTTGGAGGGGCGAAATTCCAGATACTACAAATCTTAAATCGTTTTGGAAGCGCAGAGATGTTCAATATTTTCCACATTATGTTAATGATTTCCTTCAAAAGGAATTAATCGATTGGCTTCTCTTGGATTGCGTCGAAAAGCGGCATCGAAGCGACACTCACTTTCATCTCAGCAATGTTTTAATCAGCTTCGTGGCCAGCGGCGCGGAATACAAAGACACGCCCGAATTGGACGAGAACGGCCAGCCACTACTGCTTCGCACCACGGCACTGCATAGAGCAGCCAGGATCAAACACTACTGTATCGTCGAGGTGTTGTTCGAAATATACAACAAGTTTAACGTGAACTACACCGACGAGTCCGGTCTGTCACATTTTCACGTGGCCTGCATGTTTGGCTGCGTCGAAGTGGTCGAGAAATTCCTCAGGCTCGGGCAGGATCCCAATGTAATTTGGCAAGTAACAGGCGATACGCCGCTACACATGGCTCTGAAGAACCGTCACATGCAGGTCTCTCTCTTGCTGCTTCAATGGAAAGCCAATCCAAATTTAGTTAACAACAACGGATGGACATCTGTGCACATTGTGTGCCTCGGTAGCCAGGACAATTTTGAATGGTTGACGATGATACGAAAGGAAAGCTTCCAAGAATATCACCCGTTGCGGCTGAGTGACTCGGACAAGTGGGGCGAAACACCGCTACATTTGGCTCTGGGTCGGAACTTGCAGGTCACAGCCGAATTACTATTGAGGTATGGCGCCGATCCGAACGCGATCGGCGCGAATGGATCGACTCCTCTGCACATCATTTGCAAGATTGTCGGCGAGAAATTATGCGAAGACAAATTCCTGGATTTATTCTTCAAGATCGTCGTGGACGATAAAAATCAAAGGGTGAACCTGGATCATTGGGACGTCATGAGTCGGACTCCGCTGGAATTAGCTGTAGCGTATCATTTGCCGCACGCTGTCCAATTACTCTTGGATCGTGGTGCTGATTTTTCTGTCTTCGTTTTTCCCGATAAGATTGACTTAGTCAACAGATTTTTCGGGGAGCCTAATGAAATTTTGGGTTATCTTAGAGTTGCATCTAGCTATTTAGTCGTCATAGACATTTTAAAGACAAAAGGATACAGAGTGCTCCAACATCACGCCTGGAAGATCAAGAAGGTGTTTGAAAAGACTTTTAAACTGGCGAAATTTGTCGAAAATTGGTATGATGACGTTGAGTTCGTGGAAGAAGCGGGTGATATAATGATTACTAGGTGTCTGTCGCTTTACAACCTGGTCCGATTACATCCCAAAGAGGCGGCCATACTAGTCAAGTATAGGGACTATTACAATTTTATGCACTCGAGCATGGTGTTGCAGTGGCCATCCGAAAGGTACAGGGACAGTTGTTTTTTGCATCTGAGCCAGATAATGTGGGAAAAATTTTCCGTCTATGGCGATCCCTGACTAAATCATCAATGAATCATACATAAGCACAGATTTATGGAATATTTGCTGCGGCAGTTACAACCCAAAATTCGTAATGAAAATAACATATTTAAAGTATGTTTTAATGTCTTGTGTAAATTAATATTGTAAATTGTATGTATTATCATTCGAATGAATGATTTCATTACATGACTTATTATATAATTGATTTTTTTTTACAAAACAACTATGCCTTTGACTTTATTGTAAATTTTAAATAATAATTTCCTCGTAGACTGTAAAATTGTAATGTATTTTAACAAATTCCTTGTTGTTTTGAGTCAAGAAATTAAATCAACTTGGAGCTGGAACCCCAACAAAAACTTTTAAACAAATTTTCGTGGCTTTGTCATATATATCACGGCCGAATGTGATATAATAAATATTAATACATTTTATTATATTACATTGGTAAAAGACAAGGGGTGAAGCCCGCAGTTTTACTCCAACCTCTTATTCGAGATGTACGTGTGTGCTTGTATGCCTATATACATTGAACGACGCAAGCCAAGCGGAAACTCGCCTATATGATATAAGTCACGGCTGCCTAAGATTTCTGTTTCCAGAGACAGATGTACGGTACCTTGAGCCGATACTCCTTATGTGTATCCACCGAGAGTTAATGCGACTTTCTGAATCGACCCTTTTTTCCGGCTACATCAAGCTTAATTGAGCTTGTCTATTCAATAAAACATATTCATAAATATCGATTTTTTTCTGAGGCAATTTTAGTCCTGCGATCAAGGTCTCATTCAAATGATGATTTATGAATAACTTCAAGTTCAAAATATTTTCAATTATATAGTACAGTTTTAATGTTTTTATGAAATAAAATCTATGTTACATTACATGACAAAGTATATTACAAGAAAGCTTCGTTAGAAATTAAAAATGAAATAAATCTGTCAGAGGATGTGCGAGCCACTATGAAGTAGAGGTGCGGGTGTGTGGGTCCCACGGCACCTGTACTGAACCAATGAAGGTATGCTTGATTATTGAGCGAATCATTTATATAATTTTTCCTGCAAGAACAATTGAAACTTGCTAATTTTTGTAGTTAAGATAGAAACCTGTTGAATGAGTTTTGAAATTTGAAATAAAAAATCGTGTCGAACATCTAGAAACCCGAGTATTCACGCCTCCGCGTCTACGATAATAAAATTAAACTAGAAAATGCAGGTAAATATTTAAAAACTGAAGGTTGCCTCACATCTGAGGTTATTAATCTTTATCAAATTAGACGAAAAAAATAAACAAACGATACGAAATGATCCACTTCATGGTTGCATTAAACTCATCTCTCCCAGATCTTAACTCAATCATTTTTTTGAACTTTTATAGATACAATTTTCTCGAAAAAGGAAACGATTGAAGCACATACTGTCGCATATGTATGGGTCTGCGTATATAATGTGCCACAGTTTAAAATGGTTTATATTTTTCAGAGAGAAATAAGAAACGCCAAGAAAAGAAATATAAAAAGCAAGAAACTATGCATCTTAAACGGTGGAGTTGACATATCAAAGGATCAAATTCGAAAAATTGAACCTGCGATTAAGATTGGAGCACATAATAAATTGCGAGGAGAATTGCGTCGCCCATCTCCATCTCTCTCGTCTCTATTTTAAAGCATTTAAATCTATATCGCTTGCACATTGTCGTCCTATATAAATACACATTTTGCATCCCGCGGGAGCATATTATGTCGCGCGCACGGGGATACATACAGCGGTGAGGGTTACTACGGCATGTATCATCTCTCTCTCTCTCTCACTGTATAATATAATACGAACGAAAATCGTACGCGCGATATACACTATGTGACATTGAATGGGCGCGATCGGGCTATACGGTGTGCGTGCGACCCTCGCGAATTTTGCGAATCGTTTCAGCCCCTTGAAAAGGCTGTTAAAATAGCTACGCTGCTGCAGTCAATCTAGCACAGCACAACTCGTCGACTCGGCGGGCTCGGGCTTTTTAACTAGGTTTATACTCCCTAAAGGCTCCATACAAATTGATCTCTCTCTCTCTCTCTCGCTCGTTCGGCACTACGCACTGTTTCGCGGTTTTAAACGATTACTGCAGCAGCCGCGCTCGATTTTCTTCCAACGATCTCGTTTTCATTTCGTGAAAAAAAAAACAAACAAACAAAGCCAAAGTAAGAAAAAAGAAGCGAGGAAAAAGTAAGGCAGATTATATACTATATAATATAGCAAGTAAGTAGACGAACTCGCGCGTGGGACGTCGATCGTCGTCGTCGTCGTATAATTTTACGGGCATTAAACGTTTCGGAAGCTCGTCGCATAAAAAAACGTCAAGCTCGATGCTCGATGCTATATATGAAGGCGGCCTGGTGCGGGAGGGAGGATAAAAAGGAAAAAATCAGACGCCTAAGGATAATCGAAGCTAATACACCGTGGCAGTAGTGGCACGCAGGCTCATAAACGCGCTGAGCCGCTCGTCGTCGTTGTCGCAGCAGCCAAGGAAGTCCATAGGAGAGAGAGAGAGAGAGAGAGAGGCCGATTGGGCCATCAAGCGTCCCGAAATTTTCTCTCGATCGCGCAGAGGCTAGAATAAGAAGAAGAAGATATCTTCATCAGGTCGCAGCGCAGTATCAGTGGTAGTAAGCAGCTAGATGAAGCGACGAAAAAAAGGAGACAAAAAGGAAAAAACGAAGAGTACAGATGGAAATCAGTGAGTCTGGTCGCGTATCTCTGCAGGCTAAGATAGACTATATGTGTGTGTATCGACAGGAGTTGTACGCTGCATCGATGTATTTACGAGGGTGCGTAAAAGAAACGCGTAAGAAACATCGGACACGGTCTGGGCGGTCTAATCGTATAACAGCCGAACTGTTCAGCTCGGGTCTTCTATACATTTTTATCTATATCATGCCGCTGCTGCGCTTGGGTTACGATCCGAGCTTGTTTATTATCCGGCGCGCACAGCAGCAATAGATATATATAATATGTAGGATATATAAAATGTGGAGTAGCTTCTGCTGCTTGCGGATTTATGAATATTCATGGCTGCTCGTTAAACAAGAGCTCCGCTGCTACTGCTGGTTGGTGGTTATTATGTAATGCGCGCGCGGGGATAATCTGCATGTTGTGCGCGAGCGACCGTGCTTTAGCCCCTTGAAGCTGCTCGGCGGCAACGACCATAGAGTAGAGTATATAGGGGGCTAGGCAGCTTGTTGAATTAACGGCTCTTTAATAGATTAAGCGATGGTGGTTGGCTGGCTGGCTGCAGACGGACTGGGGGGGGGGTACACGGCTCGACTCTACAATAGTTATTCCGCGAGAGCCGCGAAAAAAAAAAGAGAAGAAGACGAAGAAAAAAACAACAGAGAGATGCGCTGCGGACGCGAGACAACGACGAGCGACCCTCGCTCCGCACGCGTGTATACGTATATAAAACCTCGCCTTGACCCCTTCGGCCATGGGTACACACACGCGCGTAAAGACAACGACTACGACGAGGTTCGCACTGGACCAACTGACCAGATACAGCACGTAGCCCAGCGGCGTCGACGCGCTCGAGTGCTGCCGGTGATAATAATTTGTATTAGCCCGTAGCGCACCACGCCACACACACACGATAGCTCGGGACTTCGTACCGCCGCGTTATCGCGTCGCCATTATACGGCGTGTAAGCTCTTCTCATCGGCTTCTTCCTTTTGTCTCGTAAGCGGGCCATTAACGTCGCCGCGGCCGCGTAGAGTTATAATTTTCGAGCTCCTTTCTGCATGCGCATATTTATACTCCTATTTGTATGCTCCTGTTTCGGCGCTCTTTGACGCCCATATACATTCGCACGCGTATACACTATAGACGCAACTCGCAAGCCTGCTACAAAACACTTGTTTCCCGATATACTCGAAATGAGACTCGTAATTTTCAGACAAGTTCCACTCGACGAGAGCCATTGCTCGCAAACTTTTACTTGGAGTTGTGTAACTCGATTAGCGGCGCGCGCCCGAAATCTCGTCGTCGCACGAACGACTTTCACAGCGGCACAGCTCTCGAAGCAAATTCAACTGCACACGACCGACCAACCCCCCTCGCGATTTGTTCCTCGCGCGTTTGCCGCAACAGATAATACAGAGAGAAAGAGAAGAGAAAAAAATAGAGCGTATAAGGCTTCGCTCGAGCTTTTCTTTTTTTTTTATAAGCGATGCAGCAGTGGCCAGTCGCGAGCGGTGATTTATACATACTAATATTAAAAAAGAAGAGTGAAGTCCAACAGCCGGAGAGAGATAGATATTGACTGACCGTGGCATGCTGCTGCTGCAGTGGGCACAAGAGAAAAACATCCCTTATACATATATAGCCGACGTTCAACTCGGATGTTTTGATTCGCCAACTGTTATAGAGAAGGCATATATCACTCGATTGAGCGCGCCCCTACACACACACACACTCACATACACTCACATACAAAAGTATTAGTTTCAGACGAGAACTAGTTATACTGGCTTGGTCCTGGTGGGCGCAAAGGCAAGAAAAGAAGGAAGAACTACGCGCGACGGAGGAGGAACTGCTGGACACTGGCCGGATTTATTGCCTCGCGCGAGGCTACATCGCGATGTAATTATTTAAATCGACTGCCGTTGCTTGCTTGCTTGCTGCTGCTAGCCCCCAAGTCAGCCCCGAACTTGGATTATACGATCTCTTTGGTTCGCACAAGAGAGAGAGAGAGAGAGAGAGAGAGAGAGAGAGAGGATAACGTTATATATATTCCCAGTCTATGAATGTCCGTTTCAGAGAGCAACTACTTTTATTCCTTATTTCTGTGTGTATTTCAATTTGCAAACTCTCGTCTCCCAATTTCTTCATGAACATATCAGCTTCGGCAAAATTAGCTGTAAAATTAAGTGCAATTATTAATAACGTAATGTACAAACGCTCTCGATAAAGTAGATCATTTTTTTTTATAAATATATCTATTGTACCTTGCAAAGTGATTCGACTCCAACGAATACCGCGCAAACGTACTCCTTCACTGAGTTCTGGCACGAGGTTTTGAACACTTTTTTCGCGTGTTCGCAGAATTTGTGCGCGTCGAATTCGGTGTCCGTCAGATTTTGTTTCTTCATCACGATCTTAAATGGTTTCTTGCATTTTTTGAACAGCAAGTCATGGAACTGTATGAAAGTCGAGATATTATAGGCATCGAGCATTAAAATTAGTTTTATTATACAAAAATGGATAATATTTTCTGCGTACTATTGATGGTTGCAAATTAACAGTGGTGACATTGTTTTTTGATTCTGCGTCATTTTCACTTGATTCGGATTTATTCTCAGTCGATTCGGATTTATTTTCAGTATCATCGGCTGTACCCTCGAACACGGCACATATCACTCTGTCGAACCAGAGCTTGAAGACAAACAATTAATCCTTCTGTTTTTTTTTTAATGTCAAACAAATTGCGGACGAGAAATTGTAGTAATTGTTTCGTACCTGACAAGAGATATGTTTATTCCACATTTTGGCGGCGTGACAGAATTTTTTCGACACTTTGTAGCAGGTGTGAGCCAAATAGCGCACTATCTTGTGGCTCTTTTCGTGGCAGTAATCGTCGGGCGAGGTGTAATTCTTCAGCTCGTGCTTGCAAACGGCCTTCATAATCGAGGAAACCTGCAAAAATTGCCACCAGAAAAATGATCTATTTTATGTTTTTGTATTTATAAATGGATGCTCACTATTGGTTGCGGTTCCGCGTCGGAATAGGCGACGGCTTCGCGCTTTTCCCGACTGCTCTGTACAAATAAACACGATGCACAATCATTTTTTATACACGTATATATCGAGAAAAAATGTCCAAAGTTACCGAAAAGGCTGCAGCGTTACGATCAACGAAGAAAATTGATGCAATCGAACAGAGCAAAACAATCAGCTTCATTCTCGTAAGTCGTGTACGTAATTCAAAATTCCGCCGTGCAAACGAGTTTGACCGTTTACTATAACGACGCTTGGTAAAATCGAGCTTAAATAAACATTAGTTTTGAGGAAAAGCCGCGGACTCACGAGTATAAATACGTCAAGTCTCTTCGTGAGTTATAAAAATATTCAATTTTTTTTAACGTCGCTGATATACGTATAGGTAGTTATATACACTGTTAAAAATTGCTTGAAATTTCATATACTTTTAATGTAGATTTATGAAAATTATTCATAATTTGAGTCATTATTCTAAATTAAGGGATGATTTTTATAAAAATTTAGAGTATTGTCATGAAAATTCATAAAAAAACATGAATTTTCAATAAATCCACGTGATTTTAATTTCAAACAAAGTTTAGTGAAAATTAATGTAATGCACGTGAATTTTACTATATATTTTCCATAATATTATCAAAAAAATTCACATTTTTTCATTAATAATTCGTAATTCACATTAAATTTTATTATTGTTTATGAAAAATTATTCAAGTTTAATCAAAATAAGAAACAATGTGATTCACATTATTTCCATATCTTGTTTATTAATTTTTATCTTTATACTGTAAAAATTTATTAAAATTTTCATTATTTTTAAGGTAAATTTATTAATATTTATTCATGACCTAACGCATTATTCCAAATGTAGCGACGTTCTCATGAAAATTCAATACATTTTCACGAAAATGCATAGAAAGAGCATGAATTTTCGATAAATCCACATGAAACTAATTTAAAAGATA
>CACVKI010144889.1:0-14305 GCA_902732785.1 Trichogramma evanescens
TTATTTTTGGTGCACGAATGAGCATACAAATTGCATAAACGAAATAATGTTTTTGGTGCACGAAATCATGTTTTGGTGCACGAAATGTAGGTTTTCAAATGAATCAAAAAGCAAAATTTTCGTGCACGAAAAATTTTCCGGAAAATTTCGTGGATGAAATGGGGTCGGAAAATTTTTTTTCGTACACGAAAAATGATCAATTACATGACGCTCCATTAAAGTTTTCGTGCACCAAAATATTTCGTGCACGAGCTTTCCCCTGAATAGCCACTCTCTTACTTACTACCCAATGTACAAAAATCGTCAACGAATAATCGTTACTCGACATCACAGAATACGCATGTGCAATGGCTGATCGTCTGTCAGCGAGTAGTTGTGCTGCATTCAACGCCTGACCGATCGGCTACCTAAGTAAGCAGACGGTGCTGACAAGACTCAGCACTCACATACTCACACACACACACACACATTCGTGTGTATGTACGCAGTAGCATATATAGCTTCTGCTGCGGCTGACTGATAGTCGTGTTTCCCTGCGTCTTGCTTATGTGCGATAGCGTATGGGACAAGGGCCTCTCTCTCGTATTGTCTTGGTCTGTATAACGCGCGCACTCGTATTATCCCACCTCGCCGTCGCTTGACGCGACCGCATCGTTTAACAGTCTCGCGCGCCCTTCTATTACAACCCGAGCAAGTCGGAGTCGTAGCAGTCGTCGCTACTGACTGTCTCGTAAACAGGAGCTGCTCCGCACCAGTGTATGGCATCGCGAATTGCTACTTCGGGTAATTTCAGCCTTTCATAGTTTAGTTTACATGCTCGAGCAGAGTTATATAAATGTACACTTCATAATTGTTGCCTTCGAGCATAAACGTTGAACTGCAAAAAGAAAGCGGATTTAACAGAAATGTAAAAGAAAATTCTCCCTTCTTATACTTTGATAATAAAGCTAGCTGATAATGTTAATAAAACAGCCGGCATAGTGTTTGCTTTGTCACTTTGAAAATGTAATTTCATCAAGCCAACTATATGGAGTTAACGTATTTAAATAAATTAAGCCAACGTCAATTCTCCCTGAGGAATTGATTCTCTTGAAAATCGTCAACGAAGCATGAGTAAACTCAAGACTCGAGAATTTCATTCTGAACAAGTTCAAAGACATGCTGGCTCTCGAGTGTCCGCGTGCATCTTTGTAAAGTCACTTCTCTGGCTCTTGGCTCGATAGTTTCAAATATTTTCTCAAAACTTTCTATGTATATTATATACGCATGCGCGCCTTATAGTTATATGTGTGTGGGCAATATCAGAAAGTAGTTGGTAATTTAAAAAACAAAATCCGAACTATTTTATTTTACAGAGTACATTAAAAAATGAAAATCCCCACAATTTGAGTACTTTAAGTCCATTCCTCATCGATCTACAGAAGTTCAAAGTTGGGACTATCGGGCACTATCAGGGATTCAAATTTGTCATGAAAAATCATGTAGATAAACTCAGAACATTTAAAAATAAAAAAATAGTCTTAAAGTCTAAAAATAAAAGTGGTTAAAAAAGCATGGTTTTTCTCTAATTTTCATGAGATATCTATGTTTTTCGAAAATATGAAAAAAAATCTCCACAAAATTCAACAGCTACCAAGATTATCCCAAAAATGTATGCACTTATGTATCAATATCAACGAAATTATAAACGTAAACATAAACATTGCATAATGACATCTTCTCAATATATAAAGTTTCCTAAAGTACATATCTGTAGTTTGAACGCAGAGAGAAGCAGCTCTCAAGCAAACTCGAGCGTCTCAAAGAATCTGCGGGTGAGTCCTAATTGCGTGAACGGTATTGTCGAGCGCAGTTACTAAGTAGCACAGCTTGTCATAAAGTCGATCGTGGCTGAAGTAAAACACAACATTTTCAAGTGGGCTATGGAACGTTCCGAGAATAATACAAAAGGATACTCTCTCTAAAGTGCACGAAGGCGAGAGATAACTATTTTTTGAAAGTATATTCACGTTGTTGAATGTTTGGAAGTGAATGCTCGTGGTTAAAAAATCATTTTTAGTATGTAGACCTTCAAAAGAAGAGTGCAAGCTTGCGGAAAGTCGTTTTAATCATTGAAATATCCAAAAATCTTTCAAAGTTATTTTTTAGCTGCTCTCAATTTTCTTGCTCTTATTCTTTTATTGGTTATATTAATTATTGTAATTTGAATTACACATAGATGCCAGTGCACATTGTTTTTTAATTAACATTCGAAAAGTTGGCAATACGAAATAATTATCTTATAGCAAATTCGAGCGTAAAAAGTATTATTGAAGCATATTACAATTATTCATCAGTCTCTAACGAAATAAATCTACCGGAACGTGGCGTACAGTAATTAAAATAATTCACACGAAAACAGCTGGAATGATGAATAAAATTTTCTCGCTTCGAGCTTAATCCGATTAAAAACCGCGAATCTTCAAACTCGGTAGCGGCAGCCAGCCCAGCGACGACCGATGAATTTGTCACAAAGACTACACTATATGTACTCGACTCGAATGAAGAAAATCTGTTAATAATTAGATGTTTGATTGACACAAAGGCCATGATGTTGTGCGAGTATACGCGGGCACATAGTCACAAGATTATATGCGGCGCTAAAATCACGTAGTAATATGGGGATGGAGGTGAGGCAAAGTAATACCCGATGACTGGACGTATGGAAGAGCGAGAGAGAATGAGAGAGAGAGAGAGGCGGGGAGGTGAGGGATAAAAAGGGTTGCACGAGGCAAACGTCAAATTGACCGTGTGACTGACGCTTATATGTAAAGCATTTTCGAGCCCGTGAATTTGCATTTGAGTTTACCCCTCGAAGCGTGTCGGCGCGCACACGGGCGGGCGCTGCTGCTGCGAGCTAGTGGTCTCACGGGGCTAGGCCAAAAGCTCTCGTTAAAATCGCCCTCATCCTCGTGCTTGTAACTATATATTCGCTTCTATTTATACATTCAGCCTTATAATTCAATGCTACAATGCTCAGCTACTTTCTTACTTACTTTCGAGCGCGTAACTTTTTCTGCGTCGCCACGTCACTACTCGAAATTGAAATTCGCGCACCTTAGGCAAGTATGGAAAATGGAAATGAACTAGTGTAAAAGGGATGTCATTTTTACTCGAAGTTTGGCAATTGAAAAACATTTAAAAAGTTTAATAATGCCTTTATTATAATTCTGTCTTATGCTAAGTATAAAGCGAGTAAAAGTATAAAGAATATTTTTCTGTGCATCGATAGTATTGCGATCAATACAATAACCAATATAAATTTCAAACTTTGCAAACAATTCTATGAGCTCTCTATTCCAGCCTGTGTTCAAATCACCAATTTTGAAGAGCGCGTTCTTGAAAAATTAAAGGTTAACCGACCAACCTTGATTCTTAGCGATGTTAATCACTAATCAATCGACGGCTCAGCAGATTTTTTATGCGCCTCGAAAAACTTCAAGTTAAATGTAACTCATGCTACTCGATAGGCAAGAAAAGACGGGCGTAAACGATAGTTCCGCGAAGGCGCCTAGCAACACGCAATACAGTAGTAAGGCTACTGTTTATTATGTCTGTAAAGTTTATGAAAAATTAAGCGACGGGCTTCGTGTGTAAACTAAAGCCGCTCGCCGGCGTTCGTCGGAACTTTGTTAATTGCGAGATTTTCATATTCAATTTTGCGAGTTGAAAAGTTGTAAAGACTTCATTATGCATGTATGGTGCATGAAAGAGCGAAAGAGTTTTGTAGCGCGAACAACACAGACAAATAGCCAAACAAGTTTATGTAATTTTGTTGCTTACGATATTTCACTTTGCTGATTAAAAAGATTAAATCGCCAGGAGATTCAATCTCTACCTGGGAAAGTTAGTATACTAACTCCGATGCTGAAGATGATGGATGTTTTTTATATACTTTTCTGATAAAAATTAGGCTCATTTAAATTTTTAGTTTGTAAGTATTAAGTATAATTTTAAAATTTAACAAATATTGCAGCTGGTAAAATAGTATAAAAATAGAACAAGATACCTGGTACAAATGGTCGATAATAATATGGGCTTAATGAGAAAAAAATAACCATTTGAAAAATTTTACAATACATTACACTAATTGACCCATTTTTGGTAATTTTTCTGCAAAAACTATGTTAGAAATATACTCAAGCGCATTTTAAATTACTGCATAAGTTCAGTTATGGTTGTGAAAAAAATTGTTCATTCATTGACAGTTTTTCATTAAAAGTGATAAAATATCCATAAGTAAAATTAATGTAAATAAATAAACGAGAATGCTTGGTTCAATAATTTGAAAATAAAATACCACAATAAATAAAATAATAAGCTTGCTGCGGGTTGTAAAGAGTCAGGATCAGATGCAGGGCAAGTTGCAGTTATGGTAATTTTCGGGTAAAAATCAATAAAGACGGCCTGTGGGTAACGAGGAAAAAATTGAATGCAAAAGTAGGATAAATTTTCTGTGTGCCTGGCCCGCTCTTGCAGCGTACACACAGAAAGCCTCATCTACGGAGATCAAACGACTGCTCTGCATCTCAAAGTCTCATACCTGAGCATCGTAAAGTATGTACAACGCGTATAGCGTACACTGTAGAATATATCAAAAGGAGGGCTAGCGCCTTGTCGGCTGAAGCATAGATATATACGCCCATATAAGATATTAGTGTGCACATCATGTCTATATGTTTACGCATGAGCATTTTTCTCCTCGATTTGGACATGAGCATAAGTATATAGCAGTAGAGCCGCTGACTCTCCATCCACTGCATAAAACTCTTTCTGCGTGCCTTTGTTTCTGACAGCGCGAGGACGAACATTAATTACCATTTGGACTTTGAATTTTTTTTCTTCTCGTTGTCCTATCAAAGCCTCGCGCAGTCTGTGTCGCGTGCATAGGATACACATTACAAAGAGTTCGCGCTTGTTTGCGTTTTCCACAATCAAAAGCAACGAGTGAATTCAGGGAGCAGCTCTGCCACGACTTTTACTACTTACAAATATAAGCGCGCTATACGTATGATCTGTGTTGTAGCTCTATTGTTTTTCGTTGGCTCTTATTTTAAAGGGTGCGAATCCTCCTTTTCTCCTCCCGCACTTAGTATTCTTTCTTGTGAAGCTAATTTATTCCTATAACAGAATAGGATAAACAAAGAAATTCAATCCATGCCTTTGGCGCTTGAAAGGCGAGATTATTCTAAAAGAGAAGAAAACAAGCAAATGCGTTTTCTTTTGTAATATATATGGAATTGAAATAAAATTGATTCTTTCGAAAAAAACTCCCGCATAAATATGATATATCTAAATATTAATTTCGTTCGAAAGAAAGTAAAAAAAGTTCAACAAGGCGATGTAAAAAAGTGTGCCTATGAATTTAAAATTAAAGAGTAAGCAACAGTTACATCGTAATATAGTTCGCAAGTTAGCTCATCATTCTCCATCAGATAGAACTACATAAGACACACTGTGATATGTGCGCGAGACGTTGGGAGACAAGCGATGACGTTCCGCACGTGTCAGAAATGTGACTATCCGAGTGCAGTATATAGCCGAACGTTGGCACGATCTCGGTGAAGCTTAGGATTCCAACCTCATTAGTCGCTAATTGACCTTACAACTGGTTCGCTACTTCTATGCTACATCCAGTTCGCTTGTACTACCCGACGAGGTTGTCCTACGTCATCATATAGACGTCCCTATGGCTCCATTGTGATTTGAGGATGTCATTCGCTCAAGGAAGGTGAACCGTATTGAATCGACTGCCCGCTACATACGTCGATTGTCTTCTCAGAACTTGCTGTACTGTGCGTTTTGTAGCTATATGTACATATTCGATTGTCAAGATGTGTGAAGTCACTATAACTCTAAATTTTTTTTCTCAATATTTATAATCTTGTTGTGCAACTCTGTTCAATCAAGTCTTTTGATCATAATTTGTGTTCATTCTTTATGAATTTGTATTATATTTTATTGTGGTTAATGATAAAAGAACGAATTTATTTTTCATTTCATAGTCTATTATTTTGTTAATTGAATGAATTATTCTTTTATTAATGTGCGATTGTAAGGGTCAATTACTAAAACAATAGGAAATCATGATCATCTTAAAGAACTTTTAAACTGTCAACCGGACTTGAAAAAGGGAAAAGTGACTTTTACAGAATTATAACAGTGAATTTTCGTAGTTTATTTTTATACTTTATTATTTAATGCTAATTAATAGGGAGCTCTTGAAAGATATTTTTACCTCGTAATAGGCTTGTTTGTGGCTTGTTTTCAAGGCAAAGGTTCAAACCACGATAATTTGAATTTCTTCTAATAATTTATCGATGAGAGATCAAACACGTGTACAGTCGAGCATCGGTAGCAAATGTTGACTCTCCGGCGCAGGCTGCTTAGTGCCTTTTATGTCTTTATGTATACGGAACTCACGCAGGTGCCTATAAACAGGCTGTACGTACATCGAAGGAAGGTTCAATCGTCTAAAAAGCTCAGCTGTCGTTAGCAGTTCTTATATACACATCCTCTCGCAGAAGCAGCAGCTTGCCGCGCTACTGCAGCTCTCTATACACTGCGGGATCTCCTTTGAGATGATCTAAGACCTAATTGGCCCGGCTTTGTGCGCACAAGCAAGTCTGCCAATGCTGCTGCCAACACAAATTGCTATTCCCTCCACGCGTGCATTTCAAACGGAAAAACATTTCAATTTTAAAAGCTTCTCTATATAAGACCTATACCACTGGAAGTTAGCGTATCACCCAAGTTCAACCTCCCTCTGATCGCAGCTTTCTCTCTCTCTCTCTCTCTCTCTCTCTCTCTCTCTCTCTCTCTCTTTCTATTGTACCTGCAAGCATGAGCTGCAAAAGAAGTGAGCTTTTGCGAAGTCGAACGCCATGCTACGAGGAAAATCATTTTACCCAAGTACGGTAAAACTGTGTATTGAAGAGGATTAAATATTTTTTTTTGCTTAGCATAAAATAAATTAGTATTTAACTTTGAGCTTTTAAAGCTTTGGTAAGACCTGTAGGCATCTCTGATGATTGATAATTTTGAAAATATTTTTGCGAATTATTATTATAGAAATTATAGAGAAAACGGCAAAAGAGTTTTCAAAATAATCCTCTTTTTTATTCAGTTTTAACTTATTAGTTGACTCTGTAATATTTATGAAATGTAAAATAATATTTAGCTTATGAAAATCTCATACTATAATAGGAACAGAGATAAAAAAAAATTCTTTGAATATTTTAAAATTTAAAAACGACAACGTTGCCGACTGTTAAATAATTCATAGAAAATGCTTTTAATATCAGATAAGTAACTATCGATGTTGCATTTTCTTAATAAAAATCACCCCTTGTTTAGCGATCATTCAACCGCAGCGTCTATCCTTTCAATGCAATCATGCGTGTGTATGGGTACGTAATATAGAGAAAATACGTCGTTGACATATCAGGCGCTTTGACGAAGCGGAGGCGGCTGCACAGCCGAGCAAGCTCTTTGTGCATAGCTATCCGAATCACACATACATTATATACGCACCCTCCGCGCGATCGGCCTTTACACGCGTACGTGCTCGACATCCGGACGGATATGCAGACTCCGACATGCTTGTACATATAATATACGTATATCGAAATCCCTATACGTACTGTTACCCTTTATTCAAAAAAACTCATGACTAGGTGACAATTTTGTGTTTGTTATTAACAATTAGTGCCAATTCGTTTTTTTTATTTTTGTTATAATGCGGGATCAATGACTCGAAGTAAATTAAGGAAAATTGATAAAGACGGGCGAATGAAAGATAAAATACTGTCAAAAGCTGGGGAAGATAGACAGTGAAAAATGAAAAATAAAATAATAAAAAGGCTCCAACGCGCAGAGATAAAAACAAGCTTATTTCCCTCGGGTTCGATGCCATCAAATCCGCAGCATTAAAAAGGTACAAGTGCATGATTCATGCTTATTATGCAACGCATTTTATATAAAAATAAAATAAGGTGTTTATTGACGAAAAGTGCAATTTGGTTATGTTCATGATGTTGAGACAAAAAATTATCGATAGTTTTTCATGTCTTCGCCATAATTTCTTAAAATAAAAGTATTAAAAACCTTATAATTTTGAAGAACTGTATTCATTCCATAGAGGGGCTTCGGACAATTTCAGCTTAGTGTTGAAACAGTAAAACTTACCTGAAACAAGAACATTAAATTTTCATTGTTATAAAATTTATAAACTCAATGGTTCAATAATATTTATTTGGTGTGGTCATTTGATAGCAAAAAATAAAAAAAAATGAAAAATAGACTATGAATTGATACCTCTTCAAGTCCTAGGCATTTTTTAGTTGTATAAACACTAGCCATAAAATGTTGTTTTCCACCAAACAGTTATATGGTCTTTTTCGATCACTATAATATATTTGCTACAGATGATAATAATAAAACGAAAAGCAAACATTGAATACAGTTTGAAACTTCATAATGGAAAAAAAAACATTTTCAATGACTTTTCATCTTTATTCAGGTGAAAGCAAAAGAAAGACTCGAAAAATATGATCTGATTGAAAAAGCCCAGCGCGCGCGCATATGCAGCTGACTGCACTTGGGCGTGTCGAGCCTGGCCAGTAGGGTTGGGACTGCGGAAGAAGGCAAAGTCCTACTTTGGAAAAGAGTGCGCGATGCTGCACCGCTTGTGTACCTGGTGTTCGCTTTTTATATGATATGTATATAAGGCGCGCGCCGCACGCGGGTGTATATTATATCATCGCCGGTGCGTCCAAGTAGCTATATGCAGCAAGCCTATAGCGCAGCGCCTATAGGTGCACGGGTGCGCGTATATAAATATAAGACGGCAAGTATAAAGGTCTTCGAGTCTATTAGTAAGTTAGAAAACTTGGGCTTTTGCAAAACGTTCGGCCCCGCGAGGAAAATCTCTCCGCGCGCGCCCCGGCCCGAAAGAACTATCCTTCTGTGCGAGCGAGCGAGCTGCAGAGCGTCACCCTCGTCTTATTACTTTCACCGAACTCTTAAATACTCCACCGGGAGAGAGAAAGAACTTTTAAATTCCAATAAATATTTAAGTTTTTCCGCATTCTCGGTACCGAGCAGGTACAGTGTATATGCATATACGGCGCAGGCGACGCCACTGCAGCAGCCATAGCAATAGCAGTAGCCACCGCACACGATTTTTTCTCTCTTCTTCCTTTTTTTTCCCGTACCATAAAGACTTCGGAACATTATATACCTGCAGGAGGTGCTTGTTGCTGCGCAGCGTTTTATTTATTTTTTCGCTTCCTCCCGGAACGTACTTTGTATATTTGTTGTGTTATTAAGTTCTATGCTTGGGCACTCTATATAGTCGCAGTGCGGAGATGATAAGGGACGTTGTATACTGCGTGAAAAGGGATGAAAAGCATCGCTAGTAAAACTTCGTTGTGAGTATTACGCTTCTTTCTTATCATATATAATGAAAAATGGTTAATGCTCTTTGGCTTGAGTTAGGTGCACAGCATACCCTATAGACTGATGTTGCATTATATTTAAAAGTTTGTTCAAGAAAAACTAAAGCCAATAAAGAAATGTAAACATATCAGTTCAGATCAGTTTTGAACATAAAGAAAAGCCTCGACTCTGTAATCCTCACGGGACCTGTAATTAGAGCTTCTTTGCTGAAAATTGATCACCCAAGTTTTGAAACTCTTACCAACATGCTAATTTGAATATCAAAAATCGTCAGTGAAATATTCATTTTGTAGGATATTAATCTATTGCATTGTCTTCCAGTATGCATGTGACTTGCGCACTAATCTTCAAAATAACAGCTAGTTATAGTCCCATAGTGTAGAGGTTTTTATACGTGCTGAATTTCACAACAATGAAACTGCTACTTATCTCTAAGATCCTTCGTACAAGAAATTGAATTATATATAATAAGCCAAATTCTACGTAGAATAATAATTATTTTTATCCCTCATTCAATCATCTTTAGTATTTTATGTAATTTACCGTTTCATTTTATGTTTTTCATAAAAAGAAATTTTAAGATCGTTAGAACGAAATTTCTGTATAAAAATGAAGTCCTTGAAAATTTTTATTCAAAATAGACACACAATGGTTTTTATTGGAACGCTCCAGGCTTTTTGGAATCAGAAGAGAGGCTAGAATGTTACAAAAGGTAACTGACTCAGATATTGGTAAATTATATCAATTGCTAATTTAATGGTTAAACTTTGTAGACGCACTAGAACGTTTCAAAGCAAACATCCCACCATTTTCAAGTTTTCGAAACTGTCCTGCTTAGCGATTCTTATAAGTATCGATAAGTATACTGTCAGATAATCATTTCGTATCTTTTTCATTGTTCGATAAAGATTACCATATACATTATAAAAGTCTTATACTGCGCTTTTTATATTATAAAAAAATTTTCAATTATAATTTTTATAAAATATTTTATAATTTTACATCAAAAATATTTTTGATAATTGTTATGTCAATTAATACTTATGAATAACTATCATGACCCATTTTTGATAGTATATTTTACAGTTTCACGGTAATCAACTATCAAAGAAACTAACAAGTATAATTATTTTACTGTTTTCTGAACGAGTTATAAGTGGACGAGAGTATTCGAAGTTTGCCATTGATGTCAGTTAAGTACAGGGTAGTTTCAAAAGCTTGAAATAATTTTGAGCCACAACATCAGACATCGCTAAAACTTGCGCGAGTACTCCCAAATTTCTTCGCAAAATCTTTAGCAAGACCCTTCTTTCATACATACTTGAGATGGAATGTCGGCGCATCAGCGAACTTAACGGTCTCATATTTAACAGCAAGCTGAAATGGCCTATATTAACTTGCAATGACTTATCATTAATCATTTTATACATTAACGTAAATGAATTTATCAATGGTTATAAAAGATGTACTCAAATTCATTCGAAAGAAATTCCTCTTTTTTTTTTGCAAAAAATGTCATAGTAGCAAGTAAATCGAACTTGTCAAACGAATAGATTTTATTAAAACTGAACAGGGAAAGTTTTGCAAAAAAGTTAAGTTAACGTATTAATTTGTATCTCTGAAAGTTTTAACGAGTTTTCAAAGCTGTTCATAGCCATGTCCAACGATACTTTAGACGCGAGGCATGTTTTCTTTTTAGCTGTTTTTTTCTCTCTGCCTCGCGTCGCCGACGAGCTCTGTGCGTTCGATTCGGTTGAGCAGTCCGAGAATGCAAATTCAATCGAACGTTGAGGATCAATTTATCGAGCTTTGCCGACGCTATATGCGCTTGACACGACAAGTCGTTTATGAACTGCCGAGTTTACTCCTATTGCTATATACGCGCCTGGACCATATAGTGCAGGAGAAAGTTCATGAAAAAAATAAAGACCCAAGCTCAAATGTTTCAGGAGAGAATAAATATTCTGGCTTACTTATTTTCGTACAGATTTCTGTTCTGTTACTCGAGCTTTCAAGTTTATTCCAACGTACCTAGCGACTTATTCAATATAACGTGCGCGACCCATATTTCTATGATTTTAGATAGTTAAAGTAGATAATTTTACTATTTCGGCTCATATTTAAACAAAAAGACATCGTGTCGTATAGTCGCCACGGGTAGTAATCGAAAATGATCGCGAATTACTCACGGTCGACTCGTCCAAGACAGGATATTTCTATGCCCGTGTCTACACGTTTAAAATCAATCGTTTATTAGTCCCCGGAGCCGCTGCGCTACTATATGCACTGCAGGCATCGCAAGCAGCGAAACGAAAGCACCTGACATAACTTTCGTGCCGCGCGCCGACTCTTGCATATTCCACGAGCCGATAAAGTCAGCTCTCTCTCTCGCTCTCTCCGTTCCGCGAGCTGCAACGAGCGAGCGACAGATCAGTCGTTGCCACTGCACCGCGGCAGAAGCAGCAGCAGTAGCTACTTCAGTCCTCGCGCAGCAACGTAGTAGTAGTTCGCCGCACTATATACTAGACTGCGCACGAAGCAGCAGCAGCAGCTCCACATGTATACAAGGGTATAATTCCCACGCGACGTTAATAACCCAATGCACTCAGCCGTTATTTCTGTACTGCGTGCCATCATGCAATTTCTCTCACGTTTGTTCGCTCGACTACTGCTGCAGTCTCATCGCGTCTGCGACCGGCTTTGTCGTCTATGTGCGCGCACACGTATGTGTGTATATATATGCGCTATGCAAAAGCATGTGCGTTACGAGCAGCCACCCACACACACGCATACGTAGATAGTAGTACCAAGCCCCCGAGTCCGATGCAACGCGCATCCACGGCGCAGTATCGTATTTATGTCATTTATTTGCTCGCCATATAGTTTAGTTGGCGCGCGCGCGCGTGGGTGTATATTAGTCGCGCTTCTATTCTGTATTACGTTGCGTATATACCGGCGCGCGCGCGAGAGCGAATAAACGCGCTGTGTATAATATATGTATATAATATGTGAGCGAGTGTGCGAGTGTGTACGTGTGTGTGTGTAGCTCGACGCACGTTTGCATCGAGCTGCTACCTGGGGACTTATGAACAAATGTAAATGCTCATTCTTAATGCGTATATGCGTGGCTGAATTAGACGATTTGCATATAGGCCTCGAGGATAAGTTGATTATAGACCCGATCGGACTGTGAATGCTATAAAGCTCGAAGCGGTGCGCGCGCTTAGCCGCGAGCCTTAATTATTCATAGCAATTAAAAAAATCGAGCCGACTAGCTCTTGACCCCACCCATCATAAGTCTGAAATTCCGAGCGAGAGACCGAAATATCGAAACTAAATAATCCGAGAAGTTTTGTTTACAAGCACGTGGCGAGAGGCACAGACGTAGTTAGGCCGAAAGTACATCTGTTTTGGCGCGCGTTTAGCGCGAGATTGTTTGGTCGGCATTTCAGCAAAATGAGAATCGCAGCTTCTATTCATTAACTCAAATGTGTACGCTCGTATTTATAGTAGGCATAAAAAGCAGAGAGAGAGAGAGAGAGAGAAAGAGAGAGAGGGACTGCAATAACACAACTTCTCTGGCACGCAGTCCTGTTAAATGTAAAAAGCACAGGGGGCAAAATGCAATCGTTTATAATTATAGATAGCACTCGCACGCGTACGATCAAAAGCCTGCGTAATTTGAGGTAAAAAGGCTCCGCGCGCGCGCGCGCGGCGCAGTTTATGCACGCGAAAGCTCGATGCATGCAGCGCGCACACAATCGCGGTGGGCGCGCGCCGAGCACGATGTGTCCCATTTACGAGCGTATAATACGTCCGTATAAATAGTGTATATTGATATTGGTCCGAGTTTTTGTCGGGCGCGAGCGAGGGCGTGATATACGCGCTTGGCGCGTGATTGTCAATTTGCGATAGACGACGACGATCTTTTTTCACATCGATATGCCGACAAATTCGTTTTGCCGGGAGGATTTCAACGAATCCTCGTCTTCTTTTTTTTCTATTTTTCGTACATGTAGAAAAAACAGAGCGGGAGAGAAAGAGAGAAAGAAGGAGAACAGAGCCGATAAAAAGTCGTTGAAGTACGCGTCCAACTACTTTCTCCTATTACTACTTCAGCGCGATTCCCCAGTGGTTCTCGCGCTCTTTTTACGCGCTTTCTTCCTCTTTCTCTCCCTCTCTCTCTCTCTCTCTTTCTCTTTCCACATCTCGTATTATACTTTATACGATTCGTTTCGATCTTTTTGCACAATTGGACAAAAAGGATTCTATAATATACGAGAATATTTTCCTTCTTTTATTTGCAGATATGATGGCAATGGTAAGAGTACTTGCAAGCTTATTCGTTGTTACAATTTACTGCCATCCTTCGATTCCAATATTGCAGCTGCTTCTACTTTTATTCTGTTCTGAATTTCCTACCCATTTCTTCCACTTGTTTCATACATTCACAGTTACACTTATAACTTTATTAATTGTTCAATTATCTTTTTAGCGTTGATTATGCCAATAGTATATTACGTGACAAGGGACGAAAGTCGAACTTCCGTCCCTGCGAGGTTATGCACCCGAGGCGAAGCCGAGGGTGCAAGCTCGCAGAGACGGGCGTTTGACTTTTGTCCCGAGTCGCGTATACGATTTTTCTTTATCCCCGCTCGAAAGTATGTTTGCTTAACATAGTTAAGGAATATTTTATTAAAAAAAATTGTATTCATGAATTTACGCTTACATGGCAAAGCCCGCCGACATTTGCGGCCCGAGCGCAGCGAGGGCTGCTGGTCGACGGCGGGCTTTGCAACAAATATCA
>CACVKI010144890.1:0-51422 GCA_902732785.1 Trichogramma evanescens
AACATTCAACATTTAAATCAAAGTTATGTAAAACCAATAACTTCTACTTCCCTCTCGGAACATGCAAAGTTCTCCATAAGTGGCAAATTGAGTCGAAATCGCGGTGAGATTGATTTGTTTGCTCGCATTACAAATGGATGAAAACCATTACACTATCTCACTTGTTTTTTCTCTTTTTTGCTCTAATACAAAACAAAATTTTATCATTTACGGCTGCGTTGCCAACCTAAATTCAGCGCGTCTAAACTTTCTTGACACTTCGTTTGAATGAGCTACCTTTTCGCTTCTGCGCTCGAGATAGATACCTTTTTGCTACAGAACTGAAATAGATACCTTCCTGCGCTGGGGCGACGATATTGCGTCTATCTACTTTGGGGAAGACACGACGCGGCCCCTGGAATATTGCGGAGCTCCAACGGTGCGTCGATGTATTATCTATTATGGCTACTTAATCAATCTCACTACTATTATATGGGAAAACAATATTATGAGCAACAAAATGAACGGTGGGGTTATTTATATTATATTGTTAGTTTTTTCTTCTTCTATATTTATGTTCCATAAAGAGCTTTGATATTTCAGCACTGGCCTTTCGTACCTTTTTGCAAGGTCACAATCACAAACGTATTCATAAATATACGAACTACATAAGTTGTACAAGATATATATTATTTCGTTCGTCGCGCGCAGTGTATAATGTATATATATGACGCGTCTCTCTCTCTCTCTCTCTCTCAACGTTAATCCAATAATCGATTTCTCTTATCACTATATACGAGGGTGAGCCCATGCGAGAGCGAGCTTGGCCTAGGATCGATAATTAATCCCTCGAACGAGTCACCTATCGACGCTCCAATAGCAGCTACTAGGCATCTATAATGTATCTCTCACTCGGTTGGCGCGCCACCGTGTATTAGTTGTCCTCGTGCACGCGGTGCGGCGGCGGCGGCGGCTACCGCGCGTATACACGGCAGCGCGCGCCAGTGCACGAAAAGCTTTTAGCCCGAGCTATCCTACCCGCGTACTTATACGTACGTATATCGGTCATCGGTGCACACCGCCCGAGCGAGCGAGCTGCAGCAGGGCACGTTCCACCATTATTACGTCGTACTTTCGGAGCTTTTTTCAAATAATCAACTTTGGCCTCTCTCGCTCCCGCTCGGCCTCGCGCTCGCATACAGACGCACACTTGGACATGTTCATAAAACACGCTGCAGCAGCTGCATAAGCACGAGCTATGGCTTTTCTCGTTATTTATATATGCATTATTACTTTCCATGCTGCTGCAAAGAGCATTTTTGAGTATTAATGGACTTTATAAATAATACTGATGTATAATACTGTGTAATGGGGCAAAACGTGTATGTTGTTATGTTAAATATACCACGACGTGCAGCGCAGCTGGTTCACGATTCGCGTTATATTCCGAAATTAACGAAAAACAAAAGCTAGCTCGAAAAAGTACGGCCGATGAAACGACAAGAAACGTGTATACTTGCAAGTCGTTCTACCTAGGAAGACACGTAGTGCGTGTATTTGTGTGTATGTGTGAGTTTGTGAGCGTGTGAGTATGCAAGCGCGGTGAGCTATGAGAAACTCCTCCGACACTTGCTCGTTTTTGTCCTCCACTCCCCCGCAGAAAGTCCTATTAATAATCAGAGCTGAATTCTGCGGTTTCTGATGTATACAGCTTTTTGTCAGGCGCTAACGCGTGCAAACGCAACACACATACACCCCACTAAAAAGTTGGCTGCACGAGATGCATGTTTCATGGCTGCGAAGAGAATAAAAAATTATTCCAACAAGCATGAAACGATGTATAATCCTGTGGCTTTGTCACGCGTAAGGATTTGCTGTGCTTCCAAGCTTTGCTTTTTGTGATTAATTATAAGGTTCGAAGCTGCACCGAGCTGGACAAGAATTTTTACCACGGACAATGAAGTGAATGAAAAATTTGATTGATTGCGAGAAATTTGGGAAAAAATGCATCGCCCTTCGTTACTTGCGTAAAGCAAGTTTACAAAAAACTCGTGAGTTACGCGAGAGCTTTTTCAGAGTTATAAAAAGTCCGAGAAAGTGCGCACGATTCGTGTTTGTGTGTGGATAAACAAGGCAAGATTTTCAAAGAATTTTATAATTGGAGCTTGCGCGCGCGCGTACCAAAGTAGCATTTAAATAAATATTTGAAAAATAGCACGTAGCGGTGTTTTTTTCACGTTGCGTGCACGACTTTCTGTGCGAGTGGCTCATCGCGTTAACGCGTCGCTGCGAAGCTAAGCACACACTGTACAGCGCACACACGCACCAAGAAGAAAGTGAGGATTTTTTACGACGGAGATGTTTTTTTTACAGGTACGCACGCACCGCCGCGGGAAATAGGATTATAAAGCTGGAGATCGAGATGATCGCTGTCTGAAATTTTTCATCAATAAAAAATTTAATCCGTGGGAAAAAAAAAAGAACTCAAGGGCCACAAATGCGGTGTCGGAGTATTGGCAAAAGAAAAAGGGAAACAAAAAGAAAATGAGCACCGCAGTGAGGAGAAAAACTTTTCGCGCGCGCGCCAACACGTGTGTGAGGGTGTGTAAATACTCGATTCTTTTTTCTTCCTCTTGCTTTCTACGGCCGACTTTTCGTACGACGAAAAAAGTTAAAGTGTAGCGACACTTTTTTGCTCGGGCGTACAGTTGACGCAGAAGAAAGAGCTGAGCAGTGGTAGCAGCGCGAACGGGCGGAGTTTTAGAAAATTGGATGTGCTCTCGAGAGCGCGCGCGCGCGCCAAGGACCGATTGGATCAGCTGCCGCGAAATTCTCCGCCGGAAAATAGATTGCTCGGCTTGCTGTAAGGACTGGCCCCCTCCCGCACCACCAGCCTGTACAAGAAGAATTGCGTTGAATGCCAAACAAGCTGGTGCGCCAGCTGCCACCTATACAGATATATTTGTATGGTTTTTCGTGCGCGTATACGCGATTTATCCGCGTACACACAGCGGTGAAGTTGAAATTTTAAGGTAAATGCTTTCGACACTTATTCGGGTCGAGAAAAGGCGAACGGGCTACCTGCGAAGTATGCTGCACGTCTATTGTCGTTTCGGCGCATGTTTAAGAAAAAAAATGTAAATATTAATGTTGAGATTAAAGTGTATCCTCGAAAATCTCCGGTATATATACGTGTACATAATTTATCCGGTACGGTAATAATGACGATAATAATACAAAAGGAGACGTTGGTCTGTCTCGTCCTATTATGTGGCTATACATAACTAAGGGTGGGATTCCCTGCGGATCTAACGTTGCACTACTCTATACATATACGATAGGCTAAGGCTAAACTAAGAGCGCGCGAGCGAGCGAGCGATCCGAGTCAGTGCTAATACTGAAGACGATAAGCTGTTTGTTGTTGAGGTCTGGCCGCGTTGGCTGGCTGCTGCTGCTGAAAGCGGAATCTCGCCCGAGCTTGTCGAGAAATCGTCGTCGCGGGGCTCGGCGCCGCCGCCACCGCTGCTGCACCGGATCGTCGCTGATAATCTCCCTGGTAATCGCCGTCGTCTTGAACGTTGGCGCGCAGCTGATGATGCTGAGCGGTATAATCGAGCGCCGGCACGATTTGCACTGACTGGCGACGCTGCAACTGGGGACGGTAAGTGGTCGGCCGTTGGTACTGTTGATATTGTTGCTGTTGCTGTTGTTGCTGTTGTTGTTGCTGCTGTTGCAATAGTAGTTGCTGTTGCTGTTGCTGTTGTTGTTGTTGTTGTTGTTGGGATTGAGTCGACAAGTCCTGTCCCTGCCCTCCGCGCGCAACGGTCTGCAACACAAGGACAGAGACAGAGCTTTGTTAGTTTGCGTGCTTATTTTCATTTGGCGGTGGCGAATTTATGTGTAATATATGGCGAGCATTAGTAGATGGTGTGAATGATTCGCGTGAGAACAGCAGCTCAGTCAGCGGTATGTAGCTTATTATTCATAGATATGGATTAATCGATCGCGTAAAAATCACTGCGCCTGTTCAAATATTGACGCTACGCTAGCTTACGTCGATTGGCACTTCCACGACGCATGGATATTTTTATAGTCAACGAGTCGAATGAGCGACGACATGTTTTGTCACTCTATCCAGACATTTTTCCACGCGTTTATGAATATATTGTACCATTCAACGTAGATCTGCGAGGAAGTTTCATGGTTTTCCTACGTAGCAGTATCGTTGCGTCCAGATTTTCATGGGAAAAATGTTTTTCGAGCGAGTCGTGTACACTCTTCAATTTTTGTAGCACAAATACTTTGCGGGTAATTAAGCCGGGAGAGTGGACGCGTAAATCGTCCGCTCTTATTTGTACGATATTAGGTCAGATTTTCTCACGAGCATATTATATCTATGGGCGTGAAAGTCGAGAGCCCAATGAAGGGTGAACATCTAATTTTGTTTTCATTTGCCGCGCGGACATTGCGCGACGCGAAAAGTCGGCGACGATCGGCGCGCAGTATGTAGTGCAAGTAAAACTCGAGCGCGGGCAACTTTTACGCACGATCGTCGCGCTAAATTAAAAACAATTAAGCGCAAGCAGAACAATTATTACAATTGACAAATTCCATTGTTCGCTGGAAAGTTGCTGACAAAAGTCAAGCAAAGCAAAAACTCTAGTGCCCATAATAACCATTTAGATTGAAAAAAGTTTCAGCTGCAACCAGTAGGTACACCACTCACATGATTAAGAACATAAATTTAATGTAGAACGAAAAATCGAATCAATGAAAGTACATACACACATACACACACACACGCAACTCATAGAAAGAGGGAGGGAGAGAGAGAGAGAGAGAGAGAGAGAAAAAAAAGAGAAATCGAAACTATGTACACGCGTGTACTCTTGCTTATACAAAATTTATGTCTTGGAGCATTGCGAAGAAAAAAATCTCGAGCATGAATACGAAAAACGAAATTTATTTCAACTTTCCAGTGTGGGCAAGCGAAGGAAAAAAAATTACAAGGTCCAAATCGAAATGAGAGCTTGACATAGCTCTGTGTATAGCATTCCCTACATTCGGAAAGCTATGCACAGTAGCGACAGTCAACAGAATTTCTCGTATGCATACGCGGCGAATCTGAATTATTAGACGTATGCACTCAACGGGTGCGCGTTAACGTTTTTTTTTTTGCGTTGTCGTAGCGTTTGAAGTTTGTAAAAAAAGATGTTAAATGCAGACATTTCTGGACGCTGTACTGGCACGATAAATATTTGTCATCTTGTAAAGTCCAAGGAAAATCTTGTTGTTATTTTTGTACAAGCACAGCGATGCTTTCTTTGCCGCGAGGTGAAAAAAAAAACACAAATAATTCCGATTGAAGATGTAATAGCAGCTAGTTCAATTTCTCTCTTGTTCGCCCGATAGGATCCTTCCACCTGCTTATATATGCACAAGGCATTATCTTTGATACCGACGCGCCATCCGCTAAATAATAAGAAAAGGGAGACCGGGAGGAGAAATGCCTTCGGCTGCGACTGCCGAGTGCATCCATCGCACAAAGGGAAAAGGCGCCACGCCGCAGCGCTGTTTGTACCCAGTGTTGATTAGCCATTTTCTGGGTTTCTGCACTTTGAGAGCTGCTATCCGCTCTAGCTGTATATAATATATACCTCTCTGTACATGTTTATCCAGCCGTATGTGAAACGAGTACAGTGTGCGTATACGTATACGAGCTTGTAGTACCTGCCTGTGACATTTTCATCAAACGTCATAATTTCCCGAGGAATCAGACGGGTATTTACCAAATATTTGCGCGAGCGAGCTAGTGCCGTACCCTACGCGTATATTTCGCGCGTTAATTAATTATTAAAACTAATATTGCTTTCGACACAATGATGGGCTTGCGACGTTGCGCGCCCGTCGATCGCTGCGCTCTACGCGATATTCTCTCGCTTTGATTAGCTGCGATTCGCCGGCGCAGTAATAATGTCTATTTACGTTATACAGGCACGAGGATCAACATATACGCGCGCTAAGCTACCGTATTTGCCGCTGTGTAATTTTTAACTGTCAAACATTCGTAACCTGTGTCAATGCGACTCGTGTCAACAGTAATGAGAGAGCCAACGAGTCGCAGAGATAACAAGTATACCCAAAATTAATTGCTATTTTCATTTACGTAAATTGACGCTGATTCGAGTACTTTTGAATGCAACGAGCTTTTCGAAAATTCAAGAGAGCGTGAAAATCGCGGAGATAGTCAACAAATAAATATTCATTGGTTATTTTTTCGCGACATATTATGAAAATTCGATTGATTCAGCGTGTCGCATCGAAGTTGCTTCCTTCGAGCGTCTCGTGTAGGCTAAAATTGCACGAGTTATGAGAAGTAAAAGAATAAAGCCGATGTATCGCAAAAGCAAGATGTGATGATTATAATCTATTTCTATATGGCTGTTGTGGCAAACTCACCTGAGGCGAGACGCCGAGCATCTTGAGCGAGGGCGGCACATTGAGACTGTGCGGAATCTTGACGTGGCCGAAATCGACGGCGAAGGCCTCGCACCAGACACCGAAGTGTCCGATCTGATGCACGGTCAGATCATCGGGCAGCGACAGGACGATGGTTTTGTGGTCGTAGCGACGCAGCGGTCCCACCTCGCCGTTCTCGTTGGGCAACTTGATCCCTTGGGGCGTCGGCGATAAACCAGCACCGACCCAGAACTTGGCGTCTGTTTGGAAAATAGTCAGATGCGCGATGTTATTAATCGAATTATCGGTTGAGATTTATCACGTTGTAACAAAAAAGCCAAAAGTAAAGTACAGTGTGAGAAGTATATTAAAAATGTGCCACTGTTGTATAAAGTGAAAAAGAGAGAGAGAGACTCACCAGGTGCCTCGCCATCGTAAGTAAAGCTCGGGATAAGGAGTGTTTGTGCATCGACGATAATCACAGGCTCGGAGCTAACCCCGTGTATGCCGCTCAGCTGGCCAAGTTTTTGCGGCCTTGGATAATCGAAGTTGCGGGGGATCTTCACGTCGCCAAAGTTCACCTGTAACGCGCATCGGGATAAAGCAATGATTATACAGCGTACGCTCCGAGTCTTTTCATCTCCGGCTCGTGTGCTTGACGTTTTCGTATAATTTATTTCAATTTACAAGCGCAATATATTTTCATTTGGTTTCGCGCGCATTTTCAGCTACGCGAACGCGCGTGGGCCGAGGCAGTTTTTCGAAAAAAATTTCAACTTCCTTAATAGCGCGTTAATACTTCAAAGTCGTATTATGTATTATATAAGTCACAAGAGGATGCATATATATGACATATACATAACGCGTACGTGCACTTAGCAAGGGCACACGAGCACACTAGCCTCGGGAAATTAAAAAGTTTTTTTTCCGCAGCGACAATATGAGTCGAGTCTTTAACGTCCACTTCGTTATACGCGTCGAGTTTGTATATGTACCCGTTACGGCAAATATAAGAGCCAGCTTGCAAACTGCACACTGTTATATACACCTATTATGTTTAGCCCGAGATGCTTTTCGAGATGAAAAAATAAAAGCGCGACGAAACTTGCACGCTTATCGTCTCGCTGTGACTCGACTTCTTTTACTTCGCTTCACCGTCTCCGGCCCCCTCTTCTCTTATACTTCCATTCGCGCGCGCATACTTCGAAGCGTTTAGATTTTATCGAGTGTTGAGCTTTTCTCTGTAAACTTTTCATCGATCATTTTACTTTTCATTTTTTTTTCTTCGTGCACGTGAATGTACGCGTATATATAAAAATGTAACGAGCGAGACGTGTAACGTCAAAACGAAGCGGAATATGTAAAACTGGTAAATGGCTTGTACTTGTAATGATAATCTCATACTCACAGCGTAATCATCGCAATAAACGGAGAACCATTTGATGTTGGCCAAGGTCTTTCCCTCGGGTAACATCAACGTTATGTCTTTCTTTCTGTATCTTCTCAAAAGGTCGAACCTGTAGCGTATAGCGATATACTCATGAAATTAAAATGTTCTTTTCAACAATCTTTTATTTCTTATCTTTTTATTAATTTGTTTTGTTAACTTAAATTAGTAGGAAAAGCTGTCTTACATGTTAAAAAATAGTGTAAGATCTTGAGTCAAGAAAGAATTTTGAGTTATTGGTCTTAAAAGGACCATTAGAACTGGACACGATAACGTTTAATTGTTAACGATCATTTTTTCACTAAATAAATTCACGCAAATCATCATTTTAACACACTTTTAATAGGTCATTTTCACAGTCGCTAGCGGTCACTTTACTGATTTGCCTGGAGGTAAAATAAAATAGGTGTTACGGCTTACATAAATGAGAGACCTTCTTTTTAGTTGTTTTTAATTCTCTACTTTTGACATGTATAAAATTAATATGATGATTCAATCTTTACCATAATCTTTTTAAAATTCGTGCTTTGTCTTTTACAATTATTTTAAGTTTGCCACTTGTTTGTATCAAAAAAATTGTCAAAAAAGTCAATTAATGGTCATATATTTTAAAACAATTCAAATGATAATTTTTTGGTCGTAATGCCATTATTAATGTTTGGCGTTTCTGCTAAATTTAATAAAACTTTTTATCGGATAATTTACTTACGTTCCGCGTTCGTCTCGCACTTTGAAACCATTGGTTCCAACGGATTTTGAATGTCCAGCATAGAACCATGCGGCTGAAAACGATCAAAAGCAACTTTTATGAAAACTTTCGTTCTGATGTTTAAAAACAATTGTAAAATTCTCGGAAGGCGATATATTTTGGCGCTCAATATCATATACGTGATCTCGCTTTTATTTCTTTTGGCAAAAACGAAAGTTGCTCGTCCAAAATCGTAAACAGGTTATACACGCGTATGCGTCATCCTCTCGCGCAATCGGCGCGTGCGAATAACAACCGAGTGAAAAAAACAAAACTAAAAAAAAAAACAAAAACAAAAACAAAACTTTCAAAAATTTAAACATTGCTATAAAATATCGTGCGCGAGAAAAAAACGAAAAGTCCACGGTCACGCTAAGCACGTCGACGCTGTTTTTTTTATCGGTAAGATGCATTTACAAGCTAGTTATGTGTCTCGTTGGAGAACACGTGTACGATATATGCTATATATAGCAGTTTATACGTGCAGGCGCACTTTTTACGATACACACACGGCGAATTAAAAGCGCGGCGAAAGTTTAGCGAGCCAATCGGTGCAGTCAGTGGCAGTAGCAGCAGCAGAGTCGCCTTTGCAGTTTTTGCTTTACAGTTAGAAGACCAAAGTGTCTTGTAAGTGTATAGATATACATAAACACAGTCGCGATGAAAGTTGTGTACAGAGCTCGCTATATAATATAATTTTTTTTTTCTCGAGACATGCACACCCATTCACACGCGCGCGGGGCGTTGGCTATTTACGTACTCCATATATATTTAGGTGGCAGTGCCTCGGTATCGAACCGCGAAAAAAAGGGTTTCACTAATACGTATACCTGCATAAATCGGCGCGAGTCGAACAGATCGGCGCGATGCGATTTTTAATGGGCGGAAATTCCTATGCGAGCGCGCGCGTGGCGACGGCAATGCATCGCCGGCTGCCGCCGCGCCGACATACGTATGCACGCGAGGAGTTTCTCTTCTAAGCCATAGCTAGTCCAAGTAGTTTGCGTTATACGTATATTGGATCAAGGTCAGGGGCGTTGGTTCTGTTTGGTGCTGCTGCTGCGCTCGCGTTTTCAGTACGTATATACGCATTATCTTATATATTATATGCGCACGCTCTCGATGCGACGTAAACTGCGAGCGTTAGCCCGCGCGCGAAATTCCTCTTATCGACGAGAGCGAGTACGTACGCGGATGGATCGGCTGCACGCAGATCCGCGAGGAATTTCGCGAGAGAAAGTCGCGCTTTTAAACGTATACACGCGTACAGGTGGTAAATATTTTCGTATACCGCGCGCGTTCACGATGCCAAATATTATGTACTTTGGTTAGACGTTACCTGGTCCTTCGCCGTCGTAGGTGAAGTCCTTGATGAATAGCGTCCTCGCGTCGACGGCGTAGACTTCGCCGCTAACCCCGTGCTCGAGCTCCGAAAGCTTGCCAATGAGCTTCCCATAGTAGGCCGACGAGGCGGCTGCGATTCCGCTGCATTGTTCTGTAATTATCAAACAATATATACATTGTGTACGGCTCAGGCGTCTCTTATATATCCTGCGCAATTTTTCCTTATTTATTTTTCTCCCTCTCTTCATTTTTCTATCCTATTACTACGATTTTATCGGTTAAAATAACACGCTAATGTACTTTTGCTTATGGGTGCATTATAAACATTGTTTATATAAGCACAGCTATAACGCAGCCGGCAACAACTTGATGATGGCTCGGACTGCAACATCGCTCAGCGATGCATCGCACGCGCACATAAACCAACTGAGAAATTTATTGTATACCGTACGATTTTGTAATTATTTTTCTCTCTCTCATTTTATACGCTCCTTTTACCTGCGCCGTGTTTTGATATTCGAATGCCGATAACGCCGCACATCGCGATTCGCATTATATTTAAATGACCTGGCTATTAGCTTTATGTATAATTATATCAAATAATGAGGATGTCGTTATAATCGCGCGCCATTTGTACGTATATTCGTTTTCTATTGAGACATTTTGCGCTTATTGCGATTACACGCGCGCTTATTAATCGATGTCGAGTGTAGGCATGATATAACCAGGCGCGTGCATGTGTGTGTGAGTGTGTGGTTCGCAATGTATTAAAGTGGGTTTGAAAAACGACGAGCACAGCTTACAGCCAGGCGCAGAGAGCGAGAGTTGGAGTTCTCGTTACGTCCGACGCGAGATATGGATGCGGATAAAAGGAGAGAGAGAGGAGAGAGACGACGACGACGACGAGAATATCACGGGATGAATGAGGGATGAGATACGCGTCGGCATTTGAAAGGAATAAGAGAGAAAGAGAAAGAGATATGGGCAGGACGCGAGCTATGGCGAGGGTTAATATATACCCGCAGGTCGGGTGCGGGGTATACGCGACGAGAAAAGCCATCTTCGCCGAGCGCGCGCATATCCGTGGATTGCGAGAGATGAATTTCAATGTTGCAGCTCTCTTTCTGCCTTACCGGAGCCCGCTGCAGACTTCTCTGCAGCCGTGCGCCAGCTTTTATTAATATCGCCTCGCCGCGAATAAGCCACTGTACCCCGAGAGTCGGTGTAATGGCATTGCTATTGTTCACCCTGCAGCAGCAGCAGCAGCATTAGCAGCACACGAGCTGCTGTGCGTGCGATAGTGCAATTGCGGGAAAAAAGTACCCACACACTCACAGACACATATATACATGTGCACTAACGAATTTTCGGCGAAGCGAGTTATACCTCGAACATGTAATGCGCCGGCGGCGAGATTAATGTACGCCCGCGCATGTGTACGCGGATAGCTAAATTGCTACCTCAAATAAAACCAGACCAGGATGATCTTATCTATATAGAGCCATTTGTTAAGGTATTCTAAAAGGCACGTGTTTACAGCGGAATAATAAGGCGCGCACTGCCAGCTCGTTATTTATTTATCCCAACGTATAGATATATGTAATAAACACCATCTAATGTCTACGAGCCATTGATGCCGTTGAAGCGGCCACGACTCCCCGCGGAGCGCGCCAGAGCTCTTTTGGGGGCTTTCTTTTCGTGTTTTGCACTCGATACACTGCTCGTTACCCTACATTTTCCTTTTACACGCGCGCATACATGCAGTACGCATATTTTTTGATTTTACCAATCGATAAAGAGCTTAAAAAGAGAAAATTATCCCTTTTTCTCGATTGTCTTTTTTCTCTCTCAAAAGTTCGCTGATATAGTAGCAGTTTGTCGAATTGACCATTCCTAATTCATGAGGATTTATTTATTAAACCAAATAAGTTGAAGATTAACATTTTGGAGCTTATAATCTAAACTGGATAAAATGTGAAATCGTACAATGACATTTTGGCAGCTACATCTCTGCTAGAATTACTCAACATTAATGAGGGCCTGATGACTAAAAAAATGACTATTTAAAATTTTTCAAAATGCGTTCTCGTAAATTGGTTTGCTTTGTCAATTATTCTGTGAAAGTTATGTTTCAAGTATTATCCACACTTTAAATTTCCTGAAAATGACAATTTCTATATTTCAAAGAATTTAGACCAGTTTTCTAATTTTTCAAAAAAAAATAATAATAATAGCAGTTCAAGCCTTCACCACTAGATGGCTAGTACTTTTATTTGTAAATCTGCTAGTGGCAAAGTGAACATAATTGTATAAGTCAATGCAAAGTTTGGCCTAAATTTACTCATGGTTAGTTAAATTTGACAGGATTAGCTGGTATTAACAGTAATGTTAAAAATTGTAATATAGCATGATCAAATTAGTTAACGTTTAAAACGTCAATTGTCAAAAAACAGGCATGGAATTGCTTAAAAACGTGGAGCAATAAATGTTCATTAAATATATAATGAATCGTTACACTTTTGGTTATAGTATATACGTCCGGTTCTAATGGCTCTTTTATGCCCAAGAAATTCATTCGTTGGTAAAAAATTGGCTATGAAATGTTGAGAATTTCTACCATGGCTACGTCGGTTATTTATCCAAAAACAAATCATTTGAGTTAATGCAATTGCAGAATGCAACCAAGGCATGACAGCTACTCTAGATTGGTTCATTTTCCATCGCACATCCGCTTTGATTTCTACGCGCGTACTGTGCGCCGTATCGATCCTCATAACACAAGATTGAAGCGGAGGCCGCTCAACGTACATATCGCCGACGAAGATCGGAACCGTTACAATTTATACACAACAAGTATTTTCGAGTATGTATAGCAGGTATAAGATTTGGACGAACTGTAAGATCGAGCGAGACATTGACAAATGGCGCCGATTACATCCGTAACAAACGACGCGATTCACGTGCGCCTATACCTGTGACTGTAGCGTAAGCGGATGCGACAGGTAGCACGGCAAGACAACAAATGCAATTTGCGAAATCATCTCGCATAGGCACATCATTAAGTCTGCGTGTGTGCGTATAGAATAGCGCGAGCCGGCGCTCCATGATTGATTCATCGGCTTAACTGTACATCGCGTATACACTACAGACTCGAACGATATCGCGGACAAAAGTACGCGCCAAGTATTAATACGTATACATATATCGAATTATCCGTACGGCTACTACTTGCCGCTGCCACATGCATACATAGGGATCTCGTTACGGGGCTCGGACGATCCATATACGAATATCAACATCTACAGTCTACACCACGTGCTCGCGTGGAAGTTATAATGATTGATCGGGCGCCATGCTATATACCACTTCATATATACGCACCTGGCGATCTCGCGAGCCGAGCTACTCACCGCGAGCCTCCATAACTATCGATGCGTTTCTGCGCCGAGCGTATAATACGCGAGGAAACCGTAAATCCAAACGGTACGAATTAGCGCTCGGTATACGCGCCTCTCGTTATTATTACCTCGGCTATGGACGAAATGTATCCACCTATACATGTATATAATGCAAAGATATATGGACGAGCGCGGAGCTAGTATAATGCGAATCAAACTGCTACTGCCGCTGCGATGATCCTCATCTTCGAACTGCATAGTCGCGCGCTTCGGAATGCCAATTGGATATTTGCATTGGCCGAATCGAAATCGCGTACGCGTACGTATAATAGGTGCGAGAGCCTCGCGCGCAGTTGACCGGGCGATCGATTTTCAATAGCTCCTCGGCCCTCTTGTTTTTCCGCTAAATACCCATGCGAATGTCATTATTTATAAGCGATCGCTTCGGCCGATAATTAGTCCGCGACACTCGTGTAATACATGTAGACAAAAAAAGATCAGGCAAACTCGCAATCGAATCTGCGAACTGTCCAATAAAATCGTTTTAAAGTAGTACGCGTGTACATCGGCTATTTATGCGCACGTTGCCGATGTAAAATTTATCCATCGTTAGTTTCGTCACGCGTGCAGTGCGTGCATATAAAATAAAAAAAGCCTCTATCGAAAGGACGCTCGCGTCCCTGAGATATTAGCGAGCGGCCGATCGTCTATAACTGGATGTATATATAGTTATTGTAAAGAACTCGCGTATATATATAATACATTACAAAGCTCGCGAAGCGTCTTCGCTTATAATTGCCGAGCGAGTGTCATCGAACCCGCTCCTCATCAGCATTGGACTGCCTCGTGTCGTACATAATAGCGAGAGCTGACGCGCTTTTATACCGCCGCGTCAAAGAGAAAGCGCCAGCTCGCTGCGGTGATTCGCGCGCACTCTTCGCGTCTATGTAATACATACACATATACGTATATAATATAAAGAGTCCTCTCATTTGTACGCGCTTAAAGCCATTATAATATTATAAGAGAGAGAATCCTTTATACACGTGTGTGTGTGTGTGTGTGAGTGCAGTGCGTCGTCGGGATCGCGAGAGGAGAGCCTCATATCCTATGTTGCAATTGGAAAAGAGATCCAGCGGCGGCGAGACAACGACCACGACGACGATGACTCAATACCTTTTGTTGCTGCAGATCCTTTTTCTCCGCGAGATAATGCGCTCGCCGCACTATAGTCTATGTGTCTATACTATAAAACGTGTGCATATATATATACGTGCGAATAAGGCCGTTTAACATATCTCGCGTGCGCGAGCCGCTACCATGTAGCTGAGCAAATATTCCGCCAGGATTATACACGTATATTTTCATGTATATTATATACATTTGTGCAATGACTCTCGAGGTGTGTTTCTTTTCTATGAAGCAGATGATTGATAAACCGCGACCGATTCAACGCGGTCTTAATCGCGTGTCTACACCTGCCGTCGACGCCGCCGCCGCCGCTACTTTCCATCCTTTTCAGCTTTAAATGACTCCAACTGCGGAGCTACTCTAAAGTTTACATATACGAGAGGATTCGCATGAAATTAACTGCGAACCGCTGAAATCTCTTTTCGAGTCAGCTCCTGGCGATTATCTCTTTTTCTCTCTCTCTCACTCGCTTGACGCATTTGTCAATCATCAACATTGTACATCTCGCACGCGTTGCGTAAAATTATAGTTTTAACCGCAAAATCGCGCAAAACCGCACCAAGACTCACTGCAGTGATTCCTCAAATTATTATTACACACATACTAGTTCGCTGGCTCGCATCTCAGCATCGTAAGCAACGACTCGTGCGCTCGTTGCCTTACTCCTCTTAAAAACGCATTACATGTATAATACACAAGAGGCGAGAGAAATGGAAGATAACGGACGTGGCCGGACCCCGCGAGCAGCAGCTCGAGCTCCTGTGTCTATGGGATAGATAGCAGCAAAGTTAATCAGCACGCGGCACGTGCGCCAGATCGTTTGCCTTCACGCTCTTATAACAATTCCTCGTTATGGGTGTTGCGCGCACACACAATACACAACAGAATGCAGCCACAGCAACGTCAACCGGACTCGCGCGAGGCTTTGTCCAAATTTAACGCTCATTTGCGCCCAATAACGCTTTCAGTTTATTCATTTGTTTATTTTTTGACAAAAATTCGAAACAATATTAATCAAACAATTTATCTTCGGTGACGCTTTGTTTAATTGCCTGCAGTGTACTTCGTTGAAGCCGACCAACGCACATGTACATATAGCTCTTTCACTGTGACAGTGACAACTGACCGGGCGTAGACGAAAAAATGTCCCCGAAAAAACTTATAGCTGGGCTATTTTACGCGAGCAACGAGTTCAAAACGTGATTAATTTGACTTTTTCGTGACACTTTTGTTGGAAAAAATTTCTGCAGAAAAAAAATAAAAATAAAAAAATAAAAGATAATAAAAGAATCAAAGATTTCTCGTTTCAGACATGGTGTCAACATATTAAAAATAAAAAACATTTATGTGGATTAAATTCCACTTTAGATCTCGAAAATTAAACGACGGATATTGCTTGATTCTGCTAAAATTACACCTGATTACAGCATTATTTAGAAAACTTTAGAGGATCGGATTCTGCTACAGTACTGTATATTAAATAAAGAATAAAAGTCCAATAGCGTGGTTTAACAGACTAGCCATTTGACATTGAAGGTCCTTTACCTCACATCCTAAAATCTGATTGGTAATTTGTTGAAATTTAGAATTTTTTCTTTTACTGAAGATTAATAATAACCTCCACCTAACATAAATTAAGAAAAATGAAAAGGGACGGAAAGTAATTTGTGTCCAAAGATGGTTGCTTAAAGATAATGATTTGAAAACTCAAGTTTCGAGAATGAATGTAAAAATGAGTCTTAAAAAAATTCACCCTCATTTTCTTGCACTTTACATCCATCAAATGCCATTCCTTTCTTATCCTTCGATCATCTTGCCAGCACTCCGAGCCCACTCTAAAATAGCTTTCCAACGTATAGAAGCGCTCATGAGCACTTGACAAAAGCGACGATTTGCCCGCAAGACGCGGATTTTTTTGTCGCAACTGTTCGGTCGAGCGCGGATAAAGTATATAATATCGCATAGAACCAAAGCAGAAAGAGTGGGATAAACAAAATGAGCCTAAATTGCTGGGCGCTTTATTGCGCTATTGCAGTGACGCGTGCGCGCGCGGGCACTTGAAAAAGCCACACGTGAGCCGCAAAGTGTGCAAATTACGAGACGTCGATGATAAGGTAATTACGAGAAAAAAAATGTCAACGCGACTTATCGATTGAGCAAACGTGCGCCTTCTTAACGCAGTGGTTTTCAGCTACCATATACAACTATAATCATTATGATGATCCTCCGCTTTATCTGTGTCGTCGCGAATCTATCATTTTTCTTAACTAGTACTTTCGTAAGTAAACATTGCGTCTGTCTGAATACGAAAAAAATGCCTATTCATTGCTTTTCTCAACATAATTTATTATACGAATAGTTTTTTTCGGAAATTAATTATTTTGAAGAGGATATTATTTTGATTTTTAAATTTTTTCAAAATCATGCAAACTTTTATCATTTTTTATCGTTCACTCTTGATAGTTTTAGTTTATAGTTTGTGACCATTCACTCGTAATAATTATGATTTTCAATCCGATACAATAAATTCGATTAACGTAACGAAATCAATCATCTTGCGTTGAAATAAATGAGGTAACAGATTGATTTCAGATTTTTTTTATGTAATTAGGTCATTCGCGCGTTATTTCATTCGAAGATTAATATTGCATTTTTTTTTAAATTAAACTTTGTCAAAATGTCGTTTGATCTTTATACATGCAAACTCGTTTGGAGTCATTTTCCTTGCGATCTCGCTTGGAAGAAAAAGTCGTCAAACATAATATGTAACAGGTTATTTATTTTTCAGCCGGATCAGTTATACTTTTTCTTTAAAAAATCTTATGATTACATGGCTGAAGCGAGTGATTCAATCCTCGAGGAACACAGACCACAAAAACCATTGCGAACGCACGAATTAAATTTATAACTTTTACATAAACGCCGAAAATGACTGGTTTCACTGTTATTTTTTAAAGCAAGTGACTTTGAAAGTAAACGGCTCTTCCTTATTTATCTATGTTTCTGCGCCACAAACTTATGTAAGTTCAATAACATTCATCCAATATAGTTATATTATAAAACTTTCTTAATTGTTAGTAATAAAATTTCTCAATTTCTGATATTGCAAATTGTTAACTCTTTTCAACGAAACATTCTAGCAAAATAAAAATAAACAAATAAATATATGGAATCGCAAAATTAGTTGAAAATCACAGATGAAAAAAAAAAGACGGAAAATATTATAGTGAACTATTGCACTCACGATCAAATACAGCAACGAAAATTGTAAAGAGCACCAGGCCGGAGTAGCACCAAACCGGTGAAGGTGATCGCTTCATGGTGTCTCCTTGGTCACTGTCGCTGCTACCGAGTACCGCGTATTCTCCTGGGACCTGTCTCCCTACCTTTCTCTCTCTCTCTCTCTCTCTCTCCGCGTGTGTATCATGGCAAACACGGGGGCCTCCTGCCCTCTTTCTTTTCTCGCGTAAGCGTCTCGCAGAATCCTCTGCGCTATACGCTCTCTTTTGCCTGCCCGCGTATCTCCGTGAATACCTTATAATGCGTGCTTGTGTGCGTGTATGTGTCTTTCTCCACGATTTGCACGTAATTCGAGTTTATAGATATTTACACGCAGAAGTTTACACGACTGACATGTTTCCTTTGTAAACATTCGTAATGCTTGCGACAATCGAGGAGGGTATCTGGTAACGTTTTTTTTAACAATATGTACAGTACTTTCCAGTTGTTCAAACTTTGATAAAAATAATATGTATTTTTCTTTCAAGGCTAATCTAGCGATATTCCAGAGGACTATTTTGATAGCTCGACGCTTTCGAGAGAAGATATTTTTCCGAAAAAAAGCGAGAGAGAGGCATAAAATTTTGTAGAACTCAGCCTCTTTTTCAATAATAATTTTCATTTAAGTAGCATATGTATCCTGTCGATAATTGCGGTGTTATTTGTGACGAGCGCGGCGAGAATGAAAAAAGGCGTACAGCCGTGAAAACATGAAAGTAGCAAGATCCATTTTTTTCTCAATTTTTTCGCCGAAATGAAGGAGATGCATAATTTGCCATGCGTCTATAATGCTTCAACAAGAAAGTAAACGGCCTTGCCTGATGCAACACAGCAGCAGATAGCTGCACGCGCGCTGCATCTGCATAGAAACTTTGCATTATACGGGCCGTTTTTGCGCAGAAACGAGGAAGTGCCGGTACGAAAAAAAGTCGTTCTGCTTGATCGTATAATGCCGTAATACTTTGTTTTATATACAGATGAATCGAGCAGCCGCTGTTCTTACCGCGTGTATGTATACAACAAAAAAATTGTTTTGTTGCTTTAGGTCAGTAGGCGATTCTTATACGTGCTCGATTTTTATTGCGCCACTTTATTTCGCTTGACGAAACAAGCTAGGAATATTTTTTGACTCAATTATAATGGCTGAGATTCGCCTCGTTATACAGACTTTAAAATGTAATATCAGGTTATTTTGCATAACTTGTTTTTTTTTTCGTAATACGTATTGTAGCGCACGTGTCGAGAAAAAAAAAAAAATAAATAACGATCCAATCGCGCGAGCCCGTATAATAGACATCATCGTGTGCCACCCGCGCGCATGTCTATATTTGCGCGATAACACGCTAGCAGCGTCCAATTCATCTCTCGCTCGTGCACGAAGCGTATCATCTGAAATCATAATCTCGCGTGTTACACGCGCGCATCACTTTCGAGCTGCGCTGCTGGTAGGGTTCACCCACTTGCACAGCGATCCCAAACGTAACTGCACCATCATCATCGTTCATTAAAGCCCTACCGATGCGTAATATGAAATTCTGCACGAAGAGCCATTTACGGAGGCGTTAACTTTTACTTTTGTCGACGAAAAAAAGCGAAAGTTCGTAATGTGTGCGGGATGGATCGGTAAAAGAGCCTTGAGTCCATGTCAGTGAGTTTATAGTATTATGATACTCTTACACCCAGCTTCAACGCGACCAGTAATGTACAAAATACAAATAACACGTCAAGGATAATTCATATGGTTGCATTTTTTGCAATTACTGCATTATAAATTGCATCTCAAAAGGCGCACAGATGCCAGTAAATAACGACAACTGCGAATTTTCTCTTTCCAAATCATAACTTTGGTTTGTTACGATAAATGACTTATTACTCGACGTAACTTTAATTGATCGTTCCGAATCCGAAGAAATCGCAGACCGATAGGCCTCGCGTTGACGAATCTATAGCTAAATTATGTTCAACAAAATTCGTGGAAAACCCAAATTTTATTACAATTTTAAATTTTTATAAAAAAATTTCATTATTATTGATAAAGAAGTTGTCACTATAAAAAAATAAAAAAGATTGCTGATGTTGCCATTTCCATATATTAACAAACATCTTCACAATGTCAAATATTTGTTGACTTGTAGTAACGCGATTATTTAGTTAAAACTTGTAAAAAAAATTTTTTTTCAAATATTTACTTTCGCACCTTTTCTAGTTTAAATATTCTAGTCATTTCATAATTATTTTCTTAGGTTTCTTGCGTACTTTCGTTATCTATAAGTTATGTTAATGAAATAGAAATACCTTAAACTCAATTCTCTTAAGTTTTAATTATAAAAAGTACTTTTCATTGTATTTTTTTAAATATATGTTTTGCATGTTACATTTTTCTTTATTTTGTGACAACAATCGAGTACATGCTCTTCATATTGGAATCAGATTTTTTCTCTGTTGACTAAGTATATTGTTAAAAATTCACCTCAACGATTTGAAAATAAAATTCGCAACTTAAGTTAGTCTAATAAAAAGTGAGGATTTATAAAAACTCTTGTTACATAGGGAACTTCAATAACATCACAATAAAAAGAACTCCTGTCGATGTGTCGTTAAGGGCTGGCCTCCGTGTACAAGGCAATGAAGAGGAGGCCAATGCAATACGATGACACACAATAACGATATACAACGAAAAAGCTCTAAACGAACTCGTCATCTCTCGAGTCTGGAAATTCGCCGCTCTGCTTCCGTCATTTGATTGAAACTCGATGAAAAGAGTGGGGGGAGTAAAAGTTTTACGATGTTCCTGGGTTATCTGCAAAACTGCTCGTCCCGTATATATGTGCACATATATACATACGTATACATACGCGTGGATATAAAGCACAGACCACTGATTGTCAGAACTGAGCTGCCTTTTTGAATTGACATTCGTAAGAGAAACAAGTGAGCGGAAGAGAGCAGGATCCAGGGTTGCGGATAACTAATTAAATTCGATACAACTTTCATTTCGAATTTCATTAATTTTTACATTAAATCAGTGCTGATTCATGTAAAAAGGGGGTATTCTACTTGGTTTAATTTTGAGTTTAGAAAAAATATGGATTTTGAAATTCCGATACTCGAAACTAGAAGTTAAACTCAACAATGAATAGTACAGTTCCGAATCGAATACTAAAACTCCAACCTGTGTAAAAAAATTGGAAAACTATTGGAAATCTCATCAATTGAAGTGCAGCAATATTTTTCCTACAAATTTTGATGAATTTTAATTCATGTATTTTTTGGGAAAATCATACTGTGTGGCTGATAATATGGGATAGCTCAATCGTAATTTGAAAAATTGGCTCATTTAGATCATGCAATGAAGATTAACTAATGAAGACTGAAACAGAAATAAAACGGATTTTTTTTAAATTTTATTCTATTATTTATTTTACCAGTAATTTATAGATAAGCATTTTCCAAATATGCATTCAATTAGAAGACTCAAATGCCATGGACTCGAAGTTAATTTATTTTACACATAACGTTTCCAGGATAATGAGATTTTTTTCAAAAAGTGCAACCTCTGAGAAATTTTGACTTAATGTCGTAATTGAGAAGTTGATCGCCAATTTTACTTACTTTAAATCGTTACATCAGTATGTAATTATCGAAACACAGGGAACTTGCAAGAAATCATTCAGGATGAAATTTTTTTTATTCCTTGGCGCAGGAGTTACGTGGTTCGAATAAGATTTATTCAATCATATACAATGCTCTGCTGTTATTAGTCACACTTATTGTCATAGTAATAAGTATTTGTGGCTTAATTATACAACTATGCGATAAGACTGAAAGTAAAAAATTTAATAATCGAGATTCGCAATAATAGAGATTCTTATTTTTTTTATTTCACTCAATTTCAATTTTAGCTGGGCACAATGAACAAAAACTTTAAATATATAGTTCAAAAAATAGAATTTAAAAAATGTCCATTAAATAATTTGATCAACCAGAAAAAATCTTTAAAATGCCCTTTTAAAATATGCTAAAACTCATAAAATTAAGGAAATAATGTTAATTCAGTTAACCATGTCCGTAATGCTCCGCTCTCCCCTATTTATTTAATTTTACATCATGTAATACTTTTATAAAACTACTGTCGAGCCGTTTGTAGTTTTAATTACTTACCTAAAAAACACGAAACACCAAAATACACAATTACGAAAGAAAATTACTACTCTGACTTGAAGTCTCTCGCAAAAAGTTGTATGTTAGTAAGTAATTAGAAATTTATAAATTCTGAAACAATTAAAAAAAATTGCTTTCTTGAGACAAAAAATTGAGACAATCTTCTACGTGAAATAGATTGGATTTAAGTGCTCTCTCGATGTTAAATATATGTCAGTACGCATTGAACGGCTTTATCTTAGACTCGTGAACATTCATCATTGAACGTCGATCGAGCCGACGAAGGTAACAATACAAATAGCAACGCGAACAGATGCACTCTCGAGTCAACAGGGTTCAAGTGAAAGTACTAAATATTGGTTAACGCGAATGCGTCAATACGGGATAAGAATCTTCGCACTTGAAGAAACGATTCTCACTGTACACTGTGCAGTAACAGACGACTTATAGAAGAGCGTGCAACTAAAAAAGAGAGAGGTGCGCAACTTTGTAAAGTCTTGCATGCGTGAGTAAACTGCAATTGTACTCGTTCGTACTGCTGTATATACACACGAATACGTGAATATAATTCTGCGAGATGTTTATACATGCAATGTATAAGACTTGAAGAAATTTCGATCTAGAGCAAGCTTCAATAGTCGGCTGCACCGGTAGGTTATATTGTTGTTTCGCGGATTTATCACGGTTAAACTCAATGGGTGGAGTTGCGATATTGCCGTTAGGACGCCGTTACTGTTATTGTTTCGAAAGTATCTGGACTTATGTGTGATTTTATTTTATGCATGGGAACGTTTTGAATCCATGTTATGAAGAAATTAATAAAGTTCGAATTTTAAAGTAAAAGCTTTTTCCCTTAGTATCATACCAACAAAGTATTTTCCCATTCCCATTCAATAAGTACACATTTCATTGAGAGAAATAGAACTGTATGATTTAAGTAGATAATTAAATATAAATTAAAAATGTATGATTATGGTGTCAAATAATTCAGAATTATATGGGTAATTTGGATTTCCAGATATGCCTGTATTTTGTGCAAGTACAACAATTATTTTCTCGTCAAAGCCATGACATTATATACACGCAATAACAACAGACGTTTGAATATCTCGTTATTGTCGAAATTAGGATTAGCATGCGCGTGAGTGTTCGCACAAGATTGACCTTCTCACTGACTTTCCAACGCAGATGAGATCGCGGAAATGACTTCACGTTTGCCAATGCTATACCATCTCGGTTTGTTTGTTCTGTGCTATCTCTGCGCTGCGTTAGCATCCTGAATAAGCACCGTATTCTATTCGAATTATTTGCTTTTTGTCTACTTCTACTTTTGTTTTGACAAATGTTGATTGTTGAAAGCCCGAGTGCAACTGGATCCAAAACTGTACAAGGCCCAGCGAATGTTTCATTAACAACTTGCCACGATAAACAATTGGAACAGGTGCCATATTTGGTGTCTTACTAGAGCGTCATCTGAATAAAAAATTAAGATTTTATGTATTATAAATGTTAAAACGAGCAGTTATTGATAAAATTCATCTAAAATGCATTATTTTAGTTAAAACATTAAATCACCTAATTGAGTGGAGGGATAGGGTCGATTGAAGAACATTCAGTTAAATTTTTCAGTCTAAAATAACGAAAAATAAGCTTACTTCAGCAAATCTTCTCTCACAACTGAATAAAAAAGATCTATAGCGGTGCCTGCAGTAGCGAAAAATCCACTCGACCGATTCTCTTCAAATTTTTCCCACTTTTATCGTTAACTGTATTTAGAAAATTGAACGTCAAACTGTACCTTATTACGTCGCATTTATTATCAATAATGCAGATTTATAAATAAAAGTACTCTTCATCTAGTGATAGAGGTTTAAAGTGACATTACCGTATTTAAAGTACTTGAAAATTGCAGGCTTAACTTTTTTGATACAATTAAATTGTCATTTTCAGTTGATTTAAAATGCGATCGATAATCGTGATTTTTTAGTCATTATGTAAATGGTGATTGGCTCTATTAGGGTACGTTGAAACCACGAGAGGAAAAATAATGATTATCGTCATGGTATCAAGTCGAAAAATTAACAAGTTACCGCATCGATACGCACATAATCGCGCCTCGGTCTTGTAATAAAAGTTTGATCTTATACCGAGCAGTCTGTCGCTTTGCATAAATCGAGGGATAAATATTGTTGGCGTCGTCGCGCACTATGAATTGTGCATGTCGCTATTCCTCGTAGCCAGCGCCACCGCAGGAATATCTTATATGGATCCTCATTTACATGCTAATACATATATAGTTATACGGAGCCGAGTTGAATTTTTTAAACTGCGTGGGCTGCTGCTGCTGCTGCCACTGCTTTTTCGTCGATTCTTGACGTGTCATCATCTGCGGTGCGCGCGTATTACGTAAACATGAAAAAAGTTCGACTCGAAAGCAGCTCGTTTTCTTTCGATCATAGCGAGAGCACGTTCGGGGAGGCCTGCGAAAAGGGTTGCGAGACCGCACGCTGGATGCAGAAGGATTTAAAAAAAAAGCTTATACAGTGCCATGAATACTTTATGCAACGAAAAGCCCGACATGTAACTCGTGACAACATTTTTACATTATTTATGTTTTGAATATCGTATCGGAATTAAATTTTGCCCTCGCGCTACGTTATCTTCAAAAGGAATATTAATCAGTGAAAAACGCTAGATTGAGTCAAGGGTAGTTTTAATGCGGTAATTTGCTCTGTAAATCATGTAAATCCGCCATTGATTTCATTCTATGAATGAATAAAACCTGCACACGAGAGAAGGCTCTTGCGTATGCAATTTTAATGACTTCACGGTACGAAAAAATTGATAAATATCAAAACAAAATAGAAAAAAAGTCAAAAAAGATGTAAATAGTGTGAAAATTGATTGCCATTTGTATGGCCTCTAACTGACCTCGACGTCAGACCAGTTGGCGATGGTCATTACTAACTTTTATAGCTGGTAAGTTGCGCGTGAAAAGTCACCGGGGCGCCGTTAACGATTACTTGTAAAATCGCGTGCAAGTACAAAGGGTAGCCTATCGATAGGCTGTCCAAGTTTGTTGTTAATAATATTTCATAAAATGATGATCGATATTGATTATTTCAATTTCAACAACCGGTATGTGGATGCCCGAAGAAAAAGCAAACGTGTAATTAACGCCGATAAAAAAAACATCGTTCTTTATTTTCGTATTCAGGTCGTATCCATTATATTAATTTCAGTAATTTTTTTACGTGCGATCGACGCAACCTTTAAGTCGACTAACGTTGAAGGTTATTCGTGTAATCAGAAATCCTCAACGTTCGTTAGTTAAGAGTTTGTGGATCATGCTGGTACGTTTTTTTTATGCAATTTACGAGTCGAAAATGTTCAAAAATAACGTCGTGTAAACTAAAAAAGGTCGCCTATTACATCAAGGAGAATACGTTTTATGTCACGTGAAAAATAAAAATTCCAGTCACATGAAAAAAATTGCGCGTGTCAAGAAATTTATCTTCATGCCGCATATAAAAAGGAGTTCAGTTTTCATGGCACAAAAGGAAATTTTTACCTCGTGCAATTTTTTTATCAAGTGACACGAATTTTCACTTTGCGTGTAACAAGAAACGCATTTGAGTCGATTGATGAATTTTTCTTCCCCACAGTGTGTTGTTTGTAAAGAATTTTGTTCCCACGAGAATTCACTCTTCAGTATAATTTTATTCTCAAAGCGAGAGGCAGAGAATTTAAGAAAATACCAAATTTGGAGTTAAAGGAAAAATTTCCAAGCTCATATTTTTCGACATTAACTGAATATTTTTCTAAAAAATCACATGAGTATCTGCAAGAAAATTGGAGTCATCTACAATCAAGCCTTCTGAAAAATATTCTAAAATTCTCAGAAAATGTGTATCTAAAAATTTTATTTCTACCTCAGCTTTCGGTATCCCCTTGTATGCCATAACGACGAAGATTTACCGTCGCTGACAAGTTCATGCCACGAAATCTGAATATTCGATCAAGTACCGCAAAACCACATTTACAGAAAGGGCTCCCTTGATAATGCTCGTGCAACTTGCGTATACGTATCCGATGGTACACGTATACACCCGAGCATGTTAGCTAACTCTCATTTTGGTCAATTTAAATAGTTACTTATACATGTGCGCCACCAATACGCCAGTCAGCAGTGCTCAAGTCAGTCTGAAATTCAATTTTACCAGTTTTCGCATTCATAATTCTGAATCCAGTAGTCTTTTGAGCGCAGCACGCGTGTCACATGTTATATATTACTCCGCATTCATGCCGTTCTCTTGCTAGCCCGTCGTCGTCCCTGTGTGCTCGAGAGTCGCTTTTAGAGAGCTTTACAATTTTCTGCCCGGTAGTCACACACAACCTGCATGCACACGCACATACGCTACATAGATAGACTTGCGGCTGGCCACGTCACTCTCGCTTCGAGGAAGAAACATGCCTCGGAATAAAGAAGGGGTTTTTTTATCTCGGGTTACAAACGAGTCGCAGCTGTGCGGCAATTTAAAGGACAAGATTACATATCGTGTTATATATACCTGCGGACCGATTGGCAATTTGCAATGCCACGCGCGCCACGATCTCGACTAGTTATTACCTTGTACTCGACGTGCGCATATGTATAAACATGCAAGAGCTTGGACTGTGTGTAGGTAGCTGCGTAGATGAAATTCTCGTCTCGACAATTCTACATGTTCGTAGTTCGTACTTCCGAGAATATGTACCTTTAACGAAGCTTTGTGAAAGATTCAGGATCGATTTCATTCCTGCACTGACGAGACATTCCGTAAATTATTTAACGAATCAGACGAATCCAAAATTAGCGCAGCAATATTTGATTTTTTGCATTAAAATTTTAAATTATCGTTCCTATTATTATTAGATCTGCTCGTCAGAAATAAGAATCAAGAGTTGAGACGATGGGCAGACTACTCTCTCGGTCATGAAATCTTTTTCTTTCGAGCGCATACACCCTCGGCTTATTTACTGGTCTTAGCTCGTTTTTCATGCTGATCTGAATTATCGGCTCATCCCTCGGTGATTCTTCACAACGTCGCGTATAATAGCTCGTCGAGCATCAAGTCAAAGGAATTCTAAGCTGAGAGATGCTCTCTCTGACATAGATAATGCTTATTCTCGGCGTGGTGGTGAGCTATATTAATGAGCAAAGCTGCGAGCTGGGATGGTCCCTGCATAACTCTTCGCGTGTATATTACGGAATTTCAGCTTACGGACTGAGGTGTACCGTCATTTTCTTTTCACAAATATTTAGATGATGAATATATCTCTGGCTACTCTTAATAGATATAGCTTCAACATTATCATTCAATCAAAAGGCATCAACGGTTACATTTTCTCAAATTTAAAAATTGTTTATAAAATTACTCGGCAGTAATTACACTAGTAATCAATATTTACAAGATTCAAATTAAATTTTTCAATTTGAGTTGAAGACCCCAATATTTAAATTAACCGAGAAGTCCTACTACTTAATTAATTTAATGAATTCTGTTTTTCGCAAGTTTCTCCATGATGAGTAATGTCGGCGTCTACGCTCGGAACAGACATCAGTCGCTGCTTTACAAAACAAGAATATAACGTCTAATATACGTATATAGTTATGCGGTGGGCGAGTAGCAAAGTAAATTAGCATTTCGGAGCGTTTGTGTAGCAAGACTTTGGCTAAACTAGGTCTTAGTCGTCGTCGCTGCCTCTGGTAAGGAGCTATATAAGCGTACTGTAATGATGATGGCAATGACGATGAGTTGCTTTATCGTGCCCCAACTTTTGCATATAATTTCAATAGCTATAACAAAACACGTGAGGCTGCTTACTTATCTGGTAGTGAATCGAAATATCGAGTGCCATAAAATCGGACGTGAATCGAAGGGTTTTCTCGGCTGCTACTACTTAATCTTTTGCGAAAAAAACTTCTCCCTGTATCGACAGTTTTACGTGTCATATATTTATGACTCAATTCAATTCGTTGGAGCAATTGAATTTCGCGACATATACGTATCAAATCGAAGCACTCACAAATCCTAGTAAAGGTACTTATTTGTGCTTATAGCCTAGATAGAAGACACGTTGCAACATTTTTTTCAATACGTTACATGATATTTTTTATAAATCCGTATAGCTTTTTACACACGCATGTGTGCGTATACCTGGGACAAAATAAAATCAAAGTGAAAAAAGCATTAAAAAAGAAGGAAGAAAATAAAATAGTGTCCGGTGAAGAGTTACAACTCGACGCCTCATGCTCATCACCGCGCTCATAATGTGGCGCGTCGATATGCGGCTTTCTACCTCGCTGCGGCGGTATAGCACAGCGTATGGTACGTCGCGAGCCCTGTATATACCTATCCGCGCTCAGCTATACTTTTCTTTTTCTCCACGTCAAACCTCGGGGTATATACACCACTAACGCCTTGTAAAATCTCTCGTAAGCTGCTACAGTTCTTTTTCAGCTTTACGTCTGACTCTATTTTTTTCTGCTGCATACGTGTCATGTACGTAAGCGAGTATGTTGCTTCCTTTATAAGAAATCATCGTTTTGAATTATATAATTTAAAATATACTTTTTGAGTCGAATAAAGATAATTTTACGTAAAAACATTGATCAGCGTTCCTGCAATCAGGGCGACGGAAAATTTTCCAATTTAACGCTGCTCGTTTCATCAACTCAAAGCTCTCTCGCTCGTATGTAGACACACATAAAAAAGCCGCTGCCAATTCATTTGCAAAGAGCTTCCTCCGAAAATTATTCTACTTCTTAATTTCATGTATTAACGCTGATTGAAACTAACCAATTCCTTATTTGGAAACAAAACAATATTTTAAACTCAACTTTTTGACTATTTATCTTTTTTTAATGATTTCTTTTTGATCAATGGATTATTAATTTTCTATTTAAGTTGATAAAAAAGCAATGTGCGAAGAGTACATGCGGCATCTGAGTCAGTTATATGGAGTCACATAGTGGTGATGATAAATAATTTCCTCCCCTAATACTCTTGAGGGGTAAAAAATGATGAAATAATGACAATGAGTGTCTCATATAGCTGTGATTAAATACGCCAGGCCTTTCGGCGATCAAAGTGTTGTAAACAGAAGCTCTACTCCCACATTAGGTAGTCGGAAAACGCTGTGCCATACTATAGGGACTACTTCGAAAAACAAACAAACATACAGACGGATATTTATCGGGAATTCAATCTAGTTCAAAAATCTGTAAACGAAACTGCCCTACGATTCTTGATTAAAAAACACGTTTTCGAACCAATCACAGAGCCTTTCTCTATACAAAGAAGCGAAAAAGCTCGGGAAAAACATAGCCAACGGCTCATTTTACAGCGCGCGTGGCAACGCCCGCGCTTATATCCCACACAGCTGGCCACGTGTGTTTGTGCTTTACACGAGACCCGAGCGTCAGAGCTGCACACAGGGGCAGAGCGTGTGCAGCGGTGTCTTAGATTCTCGGGCTCTCGGTGAAACACGCGCGAGGATGAATACACGCACGTGTGTCTTTGCTTGTCTTTTGTGAATGTAAGCGCGCATCCGTGTATGCGCGCGCGCGTGTACACGGACGTGTATGTAGGTGTGTTTGCCAGGCTTTCACTCGGCAGCTATATACCTTGTGTCACCGACGTTACTTGTTTACTCGTCTCAATGACTCTTGACCTCGCGCACGTATCGCTGCTACGTACACCACCAACAGGGGTGCGCGGATGTTCACATGCACGTATACGTGTATATCAACGTAATGCGTATCGTGGTACATGTAAAGCTCTCGCTCTCTAAGCGCAGAGTTATTTTGCCTTGCCACTGTCACTGGTTGACTATAATGTGTGGCTTGAATTTCGAGAAAGATGAGCAGCACGACGACGACGACGACTACGACGACGATGATGATGACAATTTGTTATACAGCGTAGTTACAAAGCTCCTCGACTCCGAGCTACTGGGAGCTTAAAAATTAAAAGCACACGCCAGCACAGGTTTGACGACGTAAAAGTGGAATATACTTTACTTTTGGCTTTCCCTCGATGAAGATGTATTAAATATATATATATATATTATAGCTCGCGCAATGCAAAATCTGCCAAGGAGGAGGACGTAATTATGTGCTCTTTTTTTCTCCATAGTGAGCTACAATATGCAGGGCTGTGAGTGTATAACTATAATGAAAAATCTTATAAATTAATCCTAAGTCTAGTAATAATAAAGTAGCTTCAAAAGACAAGCGCTAAGTACACAAAAAGAGCTCGAGATCTAACAACGTCTGTTTCCAAGATTTAAATATCCTGTCCTTCAAAAGCTCCTCTCTTTCCGACCCCCTTCTTCTCTTCCTCTTCTTTTTTTTCTACATAAATCCTTGGCGAAATTCCTCAATTCCAATTCCAGGAGAATACCATTTGGCAACGGCAGCTGGAGTAGCAGTGGCAGTGGCAACACAGGAAAGAAAAGAATAGAGAGCTTTTGTCAAGTGTACCTCGAATGAGAGATCCTTGGGCGTGTAAATAAACGTGGCGCAAAAGAGAGAAGAAGAAGAAGAAGAAGAAGAAGATGGAGAAGGGAGAGGGTCGAGGGGGAAAAGGACCCATTGGATAGTGTGATAGAGATCTGTGAGAGCGGGGAGGGAAATGAGGAGAGAGGCTCGAGTGCACTCCGGTGTACGATCGATTTCGTTAGACGAATCTCCCATTCAATCCAGCCGCAGTTACAAAGCTCGGAAATTGCGTAATTTCCTCCCGCCTCTTCTGCTAGTATTTCTCTTTTACTAGTCCGAGTGTTGGCGTGTGCATTATAAGAGAGTCGAGAGAGGGCTTATATACCCGACTCGCGCAGCAAGTGTGTACGTCTGCATGTCCGTGACTTCCATGCCTCTGTGTCTCGATCCTGTTTTGTATATGGCATGCGCATCCGTTTGTTTTAACTGATTTAACTGCTGCAGCTGCTGTTGCTTCCAGAGTCGACCGTGACGTATGAGCGATACGCTCGCCCAGAAGGTCTTCCCTTCTCACAGCTCGCGAGCGTACGTATTGTAACGTGCCCACGAATTATCGATCTCACTTACTCCGCAGCTTTCTAACTTTTTATTTATATATGCTTCTGATTAATGAAGAGAAACCTTAACATCGCGATGAACTGATTGTAATATTCTCGGTGCGTAATACGCTCTCTCTCAACTCCAGGCTGGATCAGCGCAGGGCACGCGTAGCGAGCTTTTTTATATACATTTATAAAGTATGCCGTCATTCAGTGCGATGTAAACGCACGAATCCATAAAGATTTTATAGAGTAAATGATTGAAAGCTTCAGAAACGATCGTGCTTATAAATCCTCGTTCGTAATGCTGTATATGTATCATGAATTATTGACTTCAAAATCCATACAGCACTGACTTATAAATTTGTTGCCCAGCATACTATTCAAAACAATAAGTAATCTCTTATTTTTTACATTTTATTCTGCTTTTGAATGATTTCGTTTTTGTTTTATTATAAGTTTTGCGCAATGTTGAAATTTAAAAATAAATATTTTGTTCTGAATGAAGTTATTTCAGAGTAAAAAACTCGATTAAAACTGAGCTCTATTGTGAAAAATAAACATCAAGAGTAGAATTATGCCTATGAACAGTAATCGATGACCTTTAGTGTCTCGCAGGGTGGCAGCTTTCCAGTGGATACCGGTAGAATTAGTAGATATATTAGTGAACAACAGCGTAAAGTTAACATGCTTCTCGCCCATAAAAAGTCGATGTCTATATCGACGAGATACCTTGACTGGTCTGCATTTCCTAATGAGAAAAGTCACTAGATCGTAAAAAGCTCGTAAAAAGCTTGGGCAGGCGCCCGAGAAGCCAGGGATCTTTTACGAGGACCCCTCAATAGCTCGAGTCAAGCGAGACTTTGCGGCGCTAAATCAAAGATCGAGAATCGATGCACCGGTAGAGTATTTCGTGCAAATTTTCAACTTGGTGAGAATATTTTCTTAGCCCAAATAAGTGTCGGGATAATTAAATCCACGAGGAGTCTTACCGCTAAGTGCGAGCTTACAGGTCAGTTTACGAGTCAAGTTCACGCACGTGACTCTGCAAGCTCAGAAAAAAAAGAAGACGAATTTGCGAATCGTTGGATTTGTAAATCTACAAGCTGTTTGGGGTTTTATTGCATCGAGAGTTGGCGTGTCTTATATCTCGTGAACGCGTGTAAATCATTGAAGCGTCGAAACGAATGGCAATTGACGAGTCCTCTCGCAAGCTCGGATGAGCCGAAAATGTCGAAAAGACGAATAGTAATATTAGCCGTGCGCACGGCAGTACATCGATGATCGCAGCAGCAGCAGCAGTAGCAGCAGTAGCAGCACGGAAGAACGTGCGAACTCGCCGGGTCACCGATATACATCCACACAGTCGCAAGCATGCTCGTCTCCACACGGAGACGCGCGTATACGTACATGCATGTTAGCTACTGCTGCTGCTGCTTTCGCGCGGGGGCGCATGCAAAGCTCGAAGGGTGCACACACGCTTACAGTACGTTACACACATAAACACACACACACACGAAGTGAGCGAGAGAGAGAGAGAGAGAGAGAGAGAGAAGCGCCAGAAAGAAAGAGCCAAGAACCAGCTGACACGGGTCTGCTCGGCTTTCGCCCCGCCCCTCTTTTGGGAAAGGGAGATAGAGTTACAGGGCGAAAAAGCGAGAAAGAGCGAGCTGAATATATACGTATATGTGTGTGTGTGCGCGCGTGTATAAGCTCGCAGTAGTGTTGGTGAGAGAGAGAGAGGCGCGCGCGCAACCCCTGCCTGCGCGTGCCGATCGATCGTCGGTCGGTCTCTGTCTCTCTCTCGCTCCTTCTCTCTCGTGCTCTCTATATACAGTTACTGGCACTGCTGCTTCTGCTGCCAGCAAAACGCGAGCGGCTATCGCAAAAGAGAGACAGAGAAACTACACACTGACGGCGCTGCAGCAGCAGCAGCCAGCCAGCCAGCCAGCCAGCAGCCAACCAACCAACCAACCAACCAGCCAGCAAGCTCGCTCGCTCGCTTGGCTCGACTCGACCGTCTGGCTGACTGTTACTGCTGCCTCTGCTGCTTATGCCTCTCTCAGTACACGACGACCGTTCGCCGCGTCAGACACACATTTCGCCGCCGAAAGTATATATCACGCCGCTTCTCTCTCTCTCTGTATATCCATTGCATTGTCGTATAGCGATTCACTCGTCCGACTCCCGCACGACGAGCGACGACGACGACGTTGACGACGGCCCTCTCAGCCTCGCTTCACGTCCTGCGTAGCCCAACGTATATATAGCACATTCATATAATCTATATTCGTATATCTATAAGTAGCTAACAAGCGACAGAGACACAAACCACTTCGTCGATCGCACACCTTCTATACGCTCACAAACACACGCACATACACACAAATCGAGAACACACGAACTAAGCTACAGACAGATATTTAAGGACGCAGAACGAGAGACAGGGAGTAAATAAAAGCGAGCTTCCCTCATTTTTTCCTCTCTTCTTTTTCATCGTCTCTCCTTCTGCAAAACTTCAATATCTGTCCGTCTTATTTCTATAATTCTTGGTACTCTAAATACGTCGGAGTCACAGGCGCAGATTCACGCTGTATTTGTCATTTTTGTAGTATCGCGCGCTCGAGTTTCATTGAGAGCACTCGCTGCTCGTCGTTTCTTTCGTATATAGCCTCTCGCCGTCATCAGCGTCGCACGTGTTGATTGCGCCCGAGCAGTAAGTGTGGCTCTCTATGTGGGTGGGTGTATACGTGCGTGTGTCTCCGCCGTGAGGATCGTCAAGAATCGACTTGTGCGCGCGTCAGCTTTTTGTCGTCTGCAATCGGATATCGAGCAGCTTATCGAGAAGATAGAACGAAAGAGGGATAGGGAGAGAAAGAGAGACAGAGAGTTGAGGTTAGAGCCGAAGCTTGTGCGACAATACTGGTCTCATGCGCGTGTAGGTGCGAGCTTTGGTGCGTAAAGCTCTGCGCGCACCGATACACGAATACGCACACTCGTATAGGCGCCGCGCGAGTGCAGTGTGCGTTCGTATAGCGAGCGAGAGAGCATAGCCATAGGTCGCTTGACCTCTGCTCCTATCTCTCTCTCTCTCTCTCTCTTTCACCCCCGTCGTCGACGACGACGACGACGACGACGACGACGATAAAGTCTACGTGGGCGCCCTCTATAAACACACACCTTCGTGCTCGTGCCTGTATACACCTGCCGTATATATACACCTGCCCACTGCTATGCATCCCCGCAGTCGCGCCAGCTTACTCGTCTCGTGTCGTCCTGTTGTTGTATTACATTCGAAGCAAAGTTAAGATCGCGCTCGATCCGACGAGTCGTCTGGCTAACGCCTGCTCGAGAGACAGTCGCGCGAATCGCTCCATACAAAAGTGAATCTGCTGCTGTGACACACAAGTAGAAGGCAACAAAAAAAAAACAAAAAAAAAAAAAACGAAAAGCACGATTTTCCTGCGCACACAGATACGGAGGACCCATCCTACCTACTACTACTACTTGGCTGCAACGGTGAAACAGACGGCAGCGAATATTTCAAGTGAGAGCGTGGTGAGAACGTGGTAGTATACACGTACGAACAATATACCGCCGCTGCACACGCGTTTATATATAATCCAGTATATATATATAAAAGGCGCGCGCGCGCGAGCCCGATACGCACGCGGTTGCTGCAATATCACCGTCACGCTCGCCCGCTAGCAAGCTCTAGCACGAGAGCTCCGCTGCCAGTGCTCAAAGGAGCTTGCAACACTCGCCTTCAACGAGTATTCTGCTATAAGGTGAGTGTTTGTTGTTGTTGTTGTTGTTGTTGTTTTCGTCGACGTGATCTTTACTGGAAACACTTTCTTTACTTTATAAAAGACTCTTTCTCTTTTTTACTGTTCCTTTTCATTTTTGACTCTTGAAAATATTATTCGAGCTTTGGATATATATACAATGTACTCGTGCAACCATTATGAATCCCAACCCTCTTCGGAAGCTCGTGCATATACGCGCGTGTGTGCTCGCCTGCCAACTCTCGCGCACACGGACACACACGATCGGAGCTTATACAAACGTGTGTGTATTTGTACGCGCGAGTTCAGGGAGCGCGAGCGAGCGCGTCGTTGCAGCATTCGTATGCAACGCTTCGGTGCAGCTGCCGCTATATATACGCGAAAAGCGTAACTTTGAAAAAGCGCACAAATTATTGACCTAGTACGTGCACTCGATTCGGATGCACCCCTCCGCGCTCACCCCCGCGCGTGGCCCGTCCCTACCGCCCCCGCGTGCGGCAGCAGCGTAGTAGAAGCAAATTAGAGAGACGCGCGAGCGCTATATATGTAACGGTGTGCAAATACGGCCATCGTTACGAAAACTCATGTTACTCTCATGTAAATATGCGCCTGTATTTGGCTTTTATATAGTTACTATCTCCCCTTTGCCTCTCTCTCTCTGTCTCTCTCGCTCTTTATCTCGCCTTCATACACGTACGTGCGCGTTATACGTATGTGCAAACATTTTATCCAATAACTCCAGCTGTTGGTATTTATCTCATGTTAACGAATATGCATATAAATTATTCGCCGGCCCATGCGAGCGTTATTTGCGCGACAAGGACGTTTTATTTTTTTTTAAGCCCTTGTTTGAAAGCATTAGCGCTTGCAGCTATTAATTTATTACATTTCATTCCGAGTTGATTGATCTCAGTTTCAAGTTTCTTACTATACCGATTATATCGAAGAACGAAATTACCAGAAAAAGCTTTTCCTATTATATTATAACGATTCGCAGGATAAATATTTCAATAATTTCGTCGAGAAGAACGAGGATGTATTTGTAAAATCAGAGAAAATCCCGCCACGTATGAAATTCCATCTCGTGCAAGCTCGGTGGCAGCGTACTTGTACGTAGATGATTAATTTGCTGCGTCGTTAAATCTGAAATTCATATTTGTACTACGGCATCCGTTGATCTTCTCAGCTTCTTGTGCTAGCAACCTGCGCGCTGCACAATTCGTCCTCTGTGTAACGTACGGTTGCCATCCGATAATAGTGATTAATTAGCCAGGAAGTCGCGTTTAGAAATTGCACAGATCCGCGCGCGCGTATATATAATAATGAATGAGACATTCTTCCTGCAACGTCTCTGTGGCGTCTGGATCGTTTCAATTTCCGCAAGTATAAGCAGGAGAGAACAGCTCTATATATACAACAAAAGACACTGCTGCCGCTGCTGCTGCCAGAGTGCATTTTCGAGAACACGATTTCGCTTGAACGGTGAACTTTGAAAAAAGCCGCTATTAAAGGTTAGGTCTGTTTATGCCTCGTTGTGTGTATATGTGCTTTCTGACTTGACAGTGAGAGAGAGAGAGAGCAAGAGGGAGAGAAAGAGAGAGCATATAAGCCCCCACCTCTAGATCGCGCCGGCGCCAGGTTTCATCGATTTCGTTTGCTCACCTTCGCAGGTGCAGCAGCAGCAGTAGCAGTGAAGCACACCGGTGGTGATGCGCGCGCCGCCCCGCATAGCTCCTCTGCTTACTTACAGAGCTTTTTCTCTCTCTCACTCCGACTTTCACTGATGTATAAATACAAGACTCTTTTCGCGCGTTGCATACGAGCGACAATTTTTTTGCGCTCTCTCTCTCCTTTTATTCGCCTTCCCTTGAACAATCGTGCGGGATTATGTGTGTGTATCGATCGCGACACGCACGTACGAAATTTCGCGCTCCGTCTCTCTTTACTCTATTTCAAAGTAACTCGGCTCGTCGTTGACCATACGCTACGTGTATAGCACGCGACGTAGACCGCAGCTCGCTTTTAATCACGATAAAAGGATCCTCGTGATAAGGATTGATAAGAGCAGCACACAGCACCCACGTATCGCTGGCCATTATTTCTAACCAAGTTATACGTTCTCCTTCCTCGCATCCATTAGTTTATATATATCTATCCATTAATTTTGCTTCTAAAATTTCAATCTCGTCGAGGTGCTTATACGTCGAGTTTCTTATTTTCCAACTATTTTACAAATCTACTGCGTGTGCGGTGGCTCTGGTACAGTGGAGAGAGGGAATATTTTTAAGAAGTTTTCGTTCCGAGTTATTTCCCAAGCGATATTACACACCGAAGGCGAGCATAAAACTTGTTTTGCAAAATTGTTGCCCACCTTTTTTTTCTATCCCTTTAAAAATGTTTATAGTTGTGCGATACATAAAATACGCCAAAGTACACCACTAGATATTGTATTTCTCTAGAGCTTTCGGATGAGTTGATAACTTAAGGCTGCCTTGAAGTTCTAGATATGTCGGATGATGGAAGGTCATTAAATAAGTAGTTATTGTAATGTATCAATGAGATCTCAAGCGTGAAGAACGTTATAAATTTTTTAAAACGATGATTTTTACTGCAAAAAGTAGTTTCAATATTTTTTGCGCAAATTATGAGCTTTACAATTTGTTTTTTTTTTCTAAAATCGATGATCATTTCAGTCAAAGTTGTGACACTCCCTGATTTCTGCACTGTAACCTAATCGATGAAACTTCACAGTATTAAACGTTCGGCTTTGATTCTTGGTCTGAGCCTAACTCGTTCCCACTCGTTGGCCTTTCATGCATTCGCCCGAAAACGAACTTCGAACTTGGAAAAAGAAGTTGGAATTTTTTAATAAGACTGGCTCGAGTATTTTAGCACCCATACGCAGACTCGCGTGGCGAAATATTCGCTGCACATTTTGTTCCCGCTGTCGCCGTCGGGACGTACATATATAAGGGCTGGGCGAAAGAGACGGAACGCAGTAATTTGTTAGCACCCCGTTTCCTTTTGGCTGCCGCCACCGCCGCAGCGCGTGCGGTTTTCTCGTTTCAGTCTGGTACCTTCGTTTTGTTTTTCGGTAGTAAGGCCTGCCTCGCGCGAATAAGACCGAACGAGAGTAGTAAATAAGAGTCCAGCTCGCTTTATTACACTGGCGGACGCGCGCGTCTGCATACGCGTATACACACTGTCGACTGCTCTCGTGAAATAGCGAGCTTATATATTTTTTAACAACGCACGCTTCTTCTCCTCGTTGTCTCTCGCGACTTGTGTTATTGATCGGAATGTGTCTTTCAATCTGCCAAATGGAGCACTCAAGTATCTGTGTCAGATTTCTATTAAGCCCGAGACAGCGACGCACTCGGCGCGGTATAATATGTTTTATATTTGCCACGCGCTGTACACATCGGTGCGGGCAAGATGATTCGTAAGGTCCGAAACTTGCAAACAGCATAACGCTGCTTAATATTTGATAGTCGAAATTCTATCCCGAGGTTCGAGTCACGCTGCTGACCTTGGCTTTTCTAACTAGCCAACCGGCTTATCGATTTTATACTGCCTCTGCTCTGCAAGCGCGTATATAACGTGTACTCGTGTGTATCCGGAGGGATAATCGAGGTTAAGTGTGCTACTCTCCTCGCGCATATACCCCAACCTTTCGCCTGTTTTTTGCGAATTTTTTTTCCCAGGCCGCGATCTGTTTCGGCTGTTTGCATTATTTGAGGTCACGTCCTGAGGCCGTCGCAGCCACCAACGATGACGCCGCCGCCGCCGCCGCCACCGTTGCCGTCGCTCAGGCTGCTTAATGTTCGGATAATGAAAAAGCGGACGCTGCTGACAACGTCATCGCGAACTTTTTCATTTTTTTTCTTTCTTTTTTTTTTTAATACAGACACACTCTGCAGTGTGTTTTGTCTGGAATGTCGAGCAAAAAACTTTCGAGCTATTCGCAATTTCAAGTATTTTCGATAAAGTTGTTGGATAATTTTCCTCGAATTTAATATCGAAGAAAAAGAGATGACTCGCGATCATTTTTTGCGCTCGCGCGTGGAGCATGGTTTTTAATTAAAAATTTTAATTCGCAAAAGCATTAAGAGTAATTAAAACGTAAGAATGCCACACGTTTTTCAAATTTTGTATATATGTGTGCGCGCGGCCGGGGCTCGGCTAACCCAGAAAATCTCGAGAATCACATTTTCCGTCGCATTACAAGGGAAATACACGCGAAGCTTGAAAGGCTTAGTAGGATCGCTAATGACTTCTAGTGCATGATGCACTCTCCGCTTATGAAAGGTCGCGCTCTACGACGTCAATCGGCAACAAAGCGAGAAACTTTTTTTTATGAAAACGCGAACTAACGTGTAGCTTTCTTTTATTTTTTGACGTTTGTGTCGCGCGCTCGTTTTCTTCGACGCAGAAAAGTTTCCCAGACACGCACATTTCATTTCCTCGCCGGACAATTTGTTGCTAGCGTCTCGGTAAAAAAATGGGGAAAATTAAAAAAAATAAAAAATTATTCAATGCCTGAATAAGTGCTGCATAGTTCCGGCAACGAAACCATTAAGGGCAGCTCGAAATTATTATTTCAGCGACTGGTTGCGCGGCGTATACGCGGAACTTTTATTACCCGTAATTAACACGGCTTTATATCATGTTCAAAATGTTCCAAATTTTGCGAAAAAACGGTGTACGCATATACTGAAATTAATTCTTGAACAGTAATGTAGCTGAATATTATATCACAGGTGCCGTTTTCATTGCAATTTAAATGAATCGAATGGTAACTAACGGTTATTTTCCGATGCCAAACAAGCGCGAAAACAAAGCTCGTATACACATAAATCCCACAGGGTCCGAGAAAAGAACCAAATAGCATCGCCGAGCGTACATCTATATCTTTGGACAAATACACGAGAGGCAAGGTTGATACTGGTTACTTATACTCCCTTACAAGCCAGCTCTCGCCAGCTCTACCCACACACGCACACACGGGCGGCCCACGAAACGAGTAATTAACAAGTGTTCGTATGGATTCGATGGACGCGCTACTCGTTGAAATTGGTGACTTATCCGTCGGATACTATGTGATACCCTCTTGACGACCTGCTCGATCGTAGGGCAACTCATACACCAACACGTATGAGTTGCTTTACAAAAGGAAATTCTGGTCAGGAAATACTGACCGAACTGGCTTGCAGTAAAAAACGAATCAATGTATGGTATTAATTTTTATCGAGAGCCTTAAGCGTTGATTATCGCTCGGGATTTAGCAGCATCATTAGCTGGTGCGCACATCTATACGTACAGATACTCACACAGAAATGGCTTTTATGTTGGAAGTGAAGTCCGTGACCTTCGATCCACTCGGCTCGGTCAGTGGAGCGATGCTAGCGCGCGCAAGGCTGTCCGCATTTCTTATTCACAAACAAGTCGGAGCCTAGCTCGCCGACTCGCTGTTTGTATATGTGTGTGTGTGTATGTGTGTATGCAGTACGCGCCGCCACTCGTCTCTGTTTATAGCTATATAGATGACTGATGTATTTGTGTCGCTTCGCTTGTCGGGCTTCCTTGCGCGTTAGCTCGCAGGGGCTGCAACGAGTTGGCTGCAGCCGAGCTACATAACAGTCCCTTTTTTTGTCAATCTCGCGATCTCGCAAGCTGGTGAAAATAAGGATTTTCTGATTATGTGATTATATCAATAGTTTTGAGAAGAGGCTAAGTTTCATCCCTCCGCTACTGTAAACTCAAAATTTTATTATTTATGTTGAAATAAATTTCTAAACATTAATAATTTCCTAATGACTCAAATTCGAACATTCAAAATGTTTCAAAGTACATGATTATTAATTGGCTTGTTTTTGATGATTTTTCTATTCAAATAATATTAAACACACTTCACTTTTGGTTAGTATGTATCTAGTTCTAATGACCCTTTTACGTTTAAAAAACTTTTTCGTTAGTCATAAAATATTGAAAATTTCTACCAGGGATTATTTTTGAGCTTATAAACAATTTAGAACTAAATTTAGTATTTACAAATAAACTTTCAAATCGAAGCATAATAATTTTCTTTACAAAAAGGGACGACGAAGCTCCCTTTAATTTATTAGTAAAGGCTTTAGTTTTTTTAACTGATTCAAATGTTGTTCACATTTTTCAAACTAAAATCGAAAAAGGGTATTATTTCGTTGACCAGTAAAGTAAAATGGGTTCTTAAGAAATCAAAGTCGAAAAACTGTAAGAACATGTAGCCAGCCCGAAGTAATTGGTCGTTATATACGGCGTCGCATCCGTATCATGAAGTTTTACTGAGCTAGAGAGCTTGCAGGAAAAGTGTGGTTAGCTGAAATAAGAGAAGATGGACAGAAAAGAAAACGAAGGTATATCTGAAATGTCAGGTATAGTCGCTATTCGGTATAATCGATCATTTCGTGGCTTTGTTGACGTTTACTTTACCTATATTATCCATCATTTTACTTTTGTTCTACATCTCTTGTTTGTTTTGCTCTCCGAGGTATCTATTCTACTTAAGTCGATAGTAGAGTGCTTCTGATATTGTTGAAAAAAAAGCTGGCGATTTTTCCGAACGAATGGATTTAGCGCGAAAAACCATGAGTATGATAATCATCCCCGATAACTTTTAACGAAAAATAGATTGGGTCGATTAAGGAAATGTTTTTTATCTAAAAATTAATGATTGGCTCTTTTTGTTTCAGGTGAGCTTTCTATTTCCAATGCATTTAATCTATGGCTTGTAAGTGCTTTTTTATGTTTTAAATTTCTGCACAAAGTAGGAACTACGATTTCGAAACTTTCCTATACGTAAATCTGTATGAAGCTATTTATTTTTATCTATATTTACATTGCACGCCGTTCAATTGAAATAATGGTCCTCATATCTTACTTTTCTACTAAGTTCATTTTACGTTTTAGCGATTTGAAATTTCCCTTTAAAATGCAAAACGTTCGGGAAAGAAAAAGAGTCAGATAAAAAGAAAGGCCAATCTGAGAAAGCGTTCCAATGCCAATAATACGAGTCCTTGTTTTTCACTTTGTCCCTTTTTTCATTACCTACTTTAATTCCTTTTCCCAGACATTGAAAAGAAAAAGAAAAAGCAAGATCGAGTGCGAAGCCGTTCGAAGGAAATAAAGAAATGCAAAAGACAAATGTGAAATTCAGTATATCGTATACACACCGTGTGAAAGTATGTATGTACGTATGTGTACGCGTGAGTTTGTGTGTGCGCAAAAAGAGAAGCAGTTCGATTTCCGTGGCAGAAATTCTATTTACGAACCAGATTATTGTTAGTTCATGCGAGATGCGAGACGGTCGTCAGTGTTAAATTGACAACTACATATTGCATGGGGCATCCCAGGAATATTGATTCCTTCTTTAGCCAACTCGACGCCATATTTTGCAATTACGAGAAAATTAAACGATATCAATATTCATAGTATATATAGAATTTCATTCCATCGCAATATATAGACAGACAGAATGCTTCATTGATGCACTCGCATAATAGGACGTTGAACTCATCGAGATAAAATTTATCTGCTCAAGCATTGCTCATAATCTACACTGGAAATGATGTAATGAAATGCACTGCATATCGAAACGCTTATTTCATTATCAATACGATGATGGACAATAAATATGATTAAAATATCAAAGTTGCATTTATACTGCATTTGAGTTATCGAAGCGTTTTAATTCTATTTTAACACAATCATGATTAATCTAATAAGATTTTAAAAATATAAGACGTTTCTCTTTCCTTTCGATCCATCTTGCATTGCTGAGTTCACAAACGCGGTTTATCTACATCGGTTAGGATCGAGGCGGCGATACAAAAAGGCAGACACTCGATCTCGTTTTAATCATCCACCGGAGATTGCCTACAAATAGTATACCCGATACAATCCGTTACGTTACGGCCCTTCTCTCCTCTTTTTATTTTTTAGAGCTTGCCCTGGTTTTTCGCCCGCCCGATCAGTGATATTCGATTGAGTAGTCAAAATTATACACCTCATCGCACGAAGAGAAAAGAGAAAATCATGATAAGGCTCGTGTATACGCACGATGCGGTGGGGTACGGCAACGTTAATTAATGCCAGTATCGCAAGATGACAAACGTGCATGTAATACAGCTATGTGTGTAATCGAGTCGAGGCACGAAAGCTGTTTCATCAATACCATTTCGGGACTATTTCTAATTAGAGTCGTTCCACGACGAGCAATAACATTAAAATTTAGCCAGAAAAATGAATGAGCCCGCGTGGGTGTGCACGCCTGTTTCCATTTAATTCATAGTTGAGCTTCAAGAATAGACGAATTGAAATATTTCCGGCTGGCGGTACTGCTTCGTATCTAGCAGCAGCGCTACTATATTTTTAATGAATATTCATCGTTTCGCGATATTGTACTGTTTTGTTCTGCTCCTGGTGGCGAATCGCTACAGCTATACATGGGCGCGCGCGAACGAGGCGTTTCGTTTCATGTTGTGCGAAAACTTCCAAACCAGTCATTATATTACATTACAAATGCATTTTTTATTCGTTAGGGATGCAGTATACGTGCGTACGTGGGCATTCGTCTCTGACCATTTATTATGGCGAGCGTCGTTAGCACGTACCGTTCGTTTTCGCTATACGCACGTATAAGCTCGCGAGGCACTATACAGAGTATACGTGCAAATTTGAGATTGTTTATAACTCGATGATACGATAAAAAATTTTACGCAGTTGTCGCGTTGTTTTTGTCTTTGCCAAGCGAAAGGTGGGTGGAAATTACAAAGAAGTAATCGGAAGCTTAATTAATCCACGATGAAGAGTAATTAGTTCCCCTGATTGCAAAGCAGTTGTCTAGATTGTTCGCTTTTAGCTCTGGGCTTTTAGTCGATAGTCGTCGTCCAAGAGAATCGGTCTGCTTGTATTTACAGGCATCACTTTTTTGCTCTCGGTAAACAGAGACCAAGTTTAAACAAAAGTTAAAAATACAAGAAAAATGCGTGAAAGTCCGAGATCAAAAGCGTGTACATACGAATTCTCGTGACAGAGACACGTGTAGCTAGATCAGAACTTGAATTTTTTCCGTCGGAAAAGCGAATTTGTTCTCATGGGAATTAGTAATCAATTTAGCTGAAAAGGAATATCACTTATTACTTTTTTTTAATGCTTTGTGTTGTCGCGTTCACAAAGGTAGTTTATGTCACCGCTAGAAAAATATGACAAAGAAATGAAATACCTTAAAAAACGAAAATATTGTCTAAGCGGACAAGCTTGTGTTTGTGACCCATCCTTTGATCTCTTCATCCATACACTCGTTAAAAGTTTGACTTCAAACGCAGGAATTTTATTAAAACGTCAAAACGATGACTTTCCAAAAATTAGTGACTGCTTTCCTCGCAAATTCTAGTTTACGTTTTCATTTTTTTAAACCTCTAATTATCCTTCTTGCATTAAGATGAACATTAGAAAATTACTCGTTTCATATTTTTCGATGGTTTTTCACTGGAATTCACTGTGTTTCAACGTGGGAAAACTTATCCTTTCAAGACGTCGTAAATCCGAGGCACTGAATTTACGCGTGACCCACATTTAAGGGATGGAATCCTATTTAGACATCATTTGCGTCTATCAAACTAAAAACATTTTGAGAATATAAGCAGTTATGAGTCCGAAGAAATTCGCATGGCTTCGAAAATTCTGAGAGATCAAAATTTATGTTACAGTGTTGCAGTCGATGAATTGATGAAAATATTAAATTAAAAATAAATAAACAATTTTGTGTCTCGAGATATATAATTTGATTCTATCTCAAATAATTTTCAATTGTTGCTGGTGAAAAACTTTTAAAAGTTCCAAATTTAAAAAAGTAATAAAGTATAGGAACGTTTTCAATAGTTGAGAGGCACAAAATTCTTGAAGGCACAAAGAAAATAGTCTTTGCATAATGTTAATACTAAAATAAAATTATAGTACGTAAATTTAAAGTTTCATGTTGGCTCATTACGACAAAAAAGTTTCCTGTGTGATTATTCTCGCGCGTATGAGTCTAATCTGTTGCCTATAAAAATATTAATAAAAAAGTTAAAAACTAAATAAAGAATTAAATTAAAAATCTATGAATCAAAAAAATTCTCAATTATACTTTTATAGATTAAAGAAAAGAAAAAGAAATTTTTTTACCCGCATCTCAAAGAATGTTTAAGCACCTGGAGCGCGCAATGGAAAAAGTTTGGAAAAGGTCTATATCTCTGCTGAAGCGACTTCTCGATAAAAAATGATAACTCTTTATTTCAATTAGAATATAAACGCGAGATAAAACTCGAAATGGGGGGGAATGAAGCAAAAGAAGCGCACGCGGTACAAAACGAAGACCACAAACTCGGTTCGGCACAGGGTATGGATAAAATAGTTTTTTCTGTTATTCGTTTTTCTTCCTTTTTTCTTTCTCAAACGCTATTTATCTCTCGAATACATAAGAGGACAAGAGAGAAAGAGAGAGAAAGAGAGAAAGAGAGAGAGAGAGAGAGAGGGAGAGGGAGAGAAGGTAGCTAAAAACTTTTCTCATCACCACCACGTGCTAGTCTCCTTCTTTTCGCTTATTTCCTCATTCGCGTGGTTTGTGTGTATTGGTCGCTGCTGTTGCAAGGGTATGTGTAATATAGCAACTACTGGTGCGTGCGACGACACGCTTGTAGCCGGAGCCCACACAGCACCCTACATAACGAATTTATTATGCGAAAGTGTCTGACGCCAGAGCAAGTTTTTCCATCTTCTTGTTTTCATCCAAATCTACTTGGTATGTTACAACTGCCTTCGCGTGGATTTTCATAATATCATTAGCGCAGTTATGCGACTTTAGTGAAATCATTTGTCAAGCTGCGGCTGCGTGGGTTCGCCATTGAAATAATTTTTATGCTGCAATAAAAGTTATTATTTTTACAACGCGACTCGCGCAAAATTACAGAAATATCTAAAATTCAGATCAAATGTCGAGTATAATGTGCGAGCATCAAATATTCATCGCCCATGTCTCGCTTACACCTTGCACATGAAAGCGTAATAGGAAAGGTCACGAGTTTCTCTTTTTGTAAATAATCCACTGCAATACTAAACTCGCAGCGACGCAGTATTTTGACCATGCGCTACCCAACTGCACATGAGAAATTGTGCAAAAGGCTTTGATTGATGACGCGAAGCGCGAGCTCCGTTCTGAATTATTTCTCGCTTTTGCTTTGCAGCGTCGCGCAACATAATTTCGTCAAAGTTTTTTTCCTGCACACGAGCAATCCGGTATAGCGTGAAATTTTTCAAGCTCTTTTCAAAATACCAAGGACGGAGAAAGTATTTTTCAAAAGGCTCTTGAGACTCGAAAATCGCGAAAAAAGCTCGGTTGCTGCTGCTGTAATCTTCTCCCGCTTTTCGAGGATCGATAGTACACACAAACAACGAGTTTCCAGCGGAAAAGCATCTTCGAGTTCTTCTTCGAGGCAAAATGTGTGAACTCGGAAGAAAGGAAGGGTGAAAAAAAAATTCGGCTCGAGAGTGTATGTGTGTACGAAACGTGCACTCGCCGTAACGTGCCGCCTCCTCGTATCAAAATATTGTACCATTCCGCCCGGCAAAGTAACTCGGCTATACTATCTGCAAAGTCGAGGGCGCGCGCACAGCTGCGCACTAACGCGTCTCTGCAAGGCACACAATCACTCTGGCACACATACACACATATACGTACAACGTCAGCAAGAGATCGGATTTTCCGATGCGAAAAGCTTCTCCTCCCCCCCGAACCTCCAGCTCCGCGGCATGAAAGAAAGGTTTTAGATTTCGGAATATCGCTTGTTTGCGGAGCAGTGCGCAAAGGCGTGTATAAGACTACAAAAACTAACAGCTGCTATACGCTCCGCGATGACTTTGCTCTGTGCGGGCTTTTGTTTTGATTTCTCGCGTCACAGTACAGGTATTATGCTTTCATCAAAAACTTGAGCTTCTATGTATACGATGGGGAATATAGGGAAAAGCAAAACCTTCGCGATTCCCGCTCCGAGTCAAGTACCCAATCATGCCAAGCGATGCTGCTGTTGCTGCTGCTATCAGAGTATGCCCTATTAGCTGATAATACATAAGACCATGACAAGTAGACACTGTAGTAAAAAGAGAGAGAAAAGAAAAAATTGCAGAGAATCTGAAAGCTCCGAATTACTCTAGAGACTTGTATAAAAGTGGAAGAACTTTGGAGAAAATATCAGTTCTCAGCCGTTGCACAAGCTTTGCTTTTTCCTTCTCTTCTCCTCTTTTTTTTGCCGTATATAATTGACCGATTGCTGATTGATGCGGGTTGATACTGATTATCTGCAAGAGAAGCCGCTTCATTAGTGAACCCCCCCACTCACGGCTAATTGCGTCGCACGATTTAGACTCTTCTCACTCTCTCTCTATCTCTTTCTCTCTTTTACTTGCCATCTCTATGCCCGATTAATTATGAACACGCCACGCACATTCTCAGCGGCGAAGCTTTATTATTATTCGCCGCAATTAATTATTTTTTACGACCCCTTAATGCTTTTTATTTTGATTTCCTTTAATAATGAAAGCCAATGGTCCAGGGATAAACGAAGGACGTACCACTAAGCCTGTGCTATATGCCCCTGGTGTGCGTCGAGCTAGATCTTCTTACGGGCTCACTAATGCAGGACATTTAAACGCTAATTACGTTCGCGCTACCTTTTAATAACAGAATCTGAAATATTTTCCGCTCGCTACCATCCCTTTCTTTCTCGCTCTCTTTTTCTGAGGCTCCGTCTCCCTAAGCGAAACGAAGTAAGATTCGAGCTTGGCGCAGGTATCTGGAGTGTAAAATTAAATAAGCGTTAATTAGATTTCTATGGCGTGCTGAGTACAATGGAGTACACATCTCCCGTTGAGTAAAAGTTCGATACACACAGACCTTTATATTAGCGGCTGTACGAGAGATGCTTGGGTCGATGCAGTACAAGCTTGGCAATTAACAAAAGGCTTGATTTCTCTTGGGAGAGGTTTCAATAAAAGAAAGGAGGAAACAGTAAAGAACAAAAGAAGTAAATTATGAAAGAAAATACGCTCAGCTATATCATTGTCAACTCTATATGTGTGTGCCCTCGCGCGCGCGTGTGTGTATGTGTGTACGCAAGCTCTTGAAATATCTATATGTAGCATGCTCATCCTCGATCCGGTTAATTGATTTTTTCAAACCATTTGCTTCGTGACCCTGCGCGCGTCGATAAGGCAATTAATTTTTTTATAGTTAATTTGTGTCCTCGTATATGTGCGTCAATATCGTACATACGGTCAAAAACAGTAATGCATTGCAGAAAATTGAAGTCAAGTATATTTACCTGAAGATGCATATCGGTAATACCCAATTTGATCAATTCTCATTCCGTATACTTGACGGGAAAAATAAAATAAATGAGATACATTTCAGCAGACTTAGCTTCTTTAGTATTTTCCTGAAAATTGGAAAGGGTGAAATCACCGTGTGATTCAAACTAGCTACACACACGTTTACACAAACAAATAAACACGTACACTGCACTCACACTCAGACTGAACAAATGCCGCTGCTACGAGACCGAGTGCGGGAAGCAAAGAGAAAGAAGTAGGGTTCCAAGCTCATCGATTTATCTGCGGTGAGAGCTTTTTTCAGGATTCATCCGAATTTCGGTCAGTTGCAATTTGCGATTTCGGTACACCTCTTCCGATTTAACTACCCTTAACATTCGTTACGCGGGTGATGTTAGGGCGGATTTAAACTTTGTTTCTAATGCCTATTAGAATAATCCTCATGGATCAAAACTTATACCAAACTTTTCCGATGTTCTAATGTTTCTGCAATGGGAAAGTGCATAACTTCAACCTCGTGATAGATAAATATGAAAACTCACGCGTTGCCGTGTACGAACCGAAAGTTCATCTCTTCCTCTGTACGTTTTTTCACAGAATTTCCAACGTTTATGCTCATTTCTTGTTTTGCCGTTTGTGAAGTTTTGTTGTATCATTCAGCATTGAACTTTTCGTTCCCAAAATGGCACCAGCTTATTTTCTGAACATATAATTTTAAGAGTTCCAAAAAATCCGCCCTTTTCAAGTTTCCTTAAATTTTCATCATTCTCAAATTTCGACTTTACTGATACGTATTCGAAAAGTAACTGCCGAATTGAACTCGTTTACTTTGTACACATCATACATTTTCTCAACTCGGTGAATGGGAAGTTGTTAATTTTTTTTCTAATGTGAATCCTGTGGGTGGAAACCTTGCACATATAATTAACGAATGCGATAAAATTCATCGAGGCGAGCTCTCATTTTTTTCACGCGTTTTCATCGACTAATATTTCACCGCAATAAATATTCGACGTTGGAACAAATGCACGTTTGTATTCGAGCGTACGACAAGTCTTTTTTGTAGAGAGAGAGAGAGAGAGTGAAGAGAGTCGGATCGAGAGGTATAGGTCCTCCATTGTGGTCGGGTTATTAACTGCGTAATCGGACTAAACCACTGCGTTGTTTGTACGTGCATGAGGGGGTAGTGGTAGTGCGTTCTGGCTGAAGCCAGTCTAGTCCCCGCAAGCGAAGGGGAGGTCGTATTTTCAATGGGCAAATGTGGATATACGTGATACGCCTGCACAAGCGATGTTGATGAGGTCGGATGATGAGCTTGCTGCGAGCTGCTGCGCAACGCGCATATATTCCATCTCTAGTAGGATAGATATCCTCGTCCTAACAAAGAGCTCTCTCTCTCTCTCTCTCTCTCTCCCTCTGACTCTGTGTCCCGATAATTTTCAAATGTTCCGACTGTTGTATGTGCGAAACAATCGCAGTTCAATGCGGGTTTTGCTCGGAGTAAAAGTTCGGCGCGTGTTTTTTGCTCGTTACAAGACGCTCGGCTCGTTCTCGTAATAATTCATATATAAGAGGGCGTGAGAGATAGCCGATATTTCCCGAAGCGGAATTAGCTGGTCTCCGTGGTTTATTATAAGCTGGAGCTCGGCTTTTCATCCCGCGTCCGAACAATATCGTTATTGTTTACTCGGCGATAACAAAGACTGCTTGTCACCGATTGATGCGTCTCTCCTCTCTTTCATTCCGCATTGAAGCATCATTGATTCGCGAGACTATTGCAGCTTTTCATCGCGGAAAGCGACGACGGAAAAAGGAGGACCGCGAGCGCGATTTCAAGTGAAAAAACTAAAGACTCGTCGGATTATTATATTGCAAAAAGACCTATTAAACCGGCAACACGTGTGCAACTCGCACTAAAATTTTCAGTTCGAGTGTTGCAAATTTAATATGGTGTGCGTTTCCGAGTGAAAAGTATACTTTATGAATATTCGCTTTTAATATTGCAAAACTTTTTAATTATCCCCAAAGTATTTTTTTTTTTGTTGAAAAGAGAAGACCTAAACATATTTTCACAATTTTAGCGAAGCATTTTTTTTTTAAATATTTTTATTATTTTATGAATATTTTTAAGTAGCTCTATTATAAAGACCCGAGGGCAATTGAATATTTAAAGAGCTGCATATTCATATAAAAACACTCCTTGATTCTTAAAACAAGGTTACTCCGAAAAAAAAGAAAAAAGATCAATTCATTCGAAACTCAGCCAACAGCAGCGTCAGGCAGTAGTCGAAAAATAAAGAAGGAATGCACAGGCTCGAAGCCATTCATTTTTACTTGTCCTTAATGTATATATACTCTCGCGCCCACCCCTTGCCCTGACCTTCTTCCTCGCTTGAATGCACACGTGCGCTTTACTACTATCTCTCAAAAAACGTAGGTGAGCGTAGCACTTGCTTACATGTGTGTTTTACTGATTTCCTACGAAAAAAAAAAGATGAAATAAAAAAAAACATCCCACTGCCATGAAGGAAGGTACATATTGAAAGTGGCACCTAATATGAGCAATCCAGATAAAAAGAAAAATATACCACTCTTGCATTGCACAATAAAAAATACCAAATTTATGATTACGAAGGATTGCATAATTTTGAAAATTTTTATTTGAAATTAATAAAAAGATCTAATAAAAGTTATTTGAATGAAAAACCTATCTTTTTGAAAGCTACTATACTACTACAAGAAAACGTATAACTGCAAATCGTCGCCCCAGCGCAGGAAGGTATCTATTTCAGTTCTGTAGCAAAAAGGTATCTAACTCGCGCGCAGAGGCAAAAAGGTATCTATCTCGAGCGCAGAAGCAAAAAGGTAGCTCATTCAAACGAAGTGGCAAGAAAGTTTAGACACGCTGAATTTAGGTTGGCAACGCAGCCGTAAATGATAAAATTTTGTTTTGTATTAGAGCAAAAAAGAGAAAAAACAAGTGAGATAGTGTAATGGTTTTCATCCATTTGTAATGCGAGCAAACAAATCAATCTCACCGCGATTTCAACTCAATTTGCCACTTATGGAGAACTTTGTATGTTCTGAGAGGAAAGTAGAAGTTATCGGCTTTACATAACTTTGATTTAAATGTTGAATGTTGA